>QKWP01000121.1:321929-336140 GCA_003550325.1 Gigaspora rosea | reverse complement strand
CAGTTGACTGATGAAATAATTACTGATATGTTCTTTAGGGATACGAAAGCTTAGTTCGTGTATTTGAGACGAGTATAACGTTGTTAATGCAGTAATGGGTTTAATGCTTGAATAGGTTTGGTGCTTGTACTGTATAGTACGTAGTACGTAGCATGTTTGGGCCAACTAATTGTACCGTAATAAAAGTTTTATGTCAGAGTGTACAATCGGTTTGGATATAGTAATAAATACTACTTTTTTTACACTTCGCTTTATGTAATTTTTTTTGTGTATTTACAATTTTTTATTTTTTTTCTTGCGGGGTTTGTTTTTTATCTTCCCATTGTAATTATTGCAGTATTGTAAAGTGATGAAATTTAAAAAATTAATCAATTTGATTGGTTAACAATCACATGTAGATCTACAATTAGAGATATCACATTTTTATATCACTCAAATCAGTCAAAATCGGCCCATATGTTATATAATTTGTCTCAAAGCGCAAATATGTTGTAAATATGAAGATTCTATTTAATTATAGCGTTTTGCAAAAAAGTGTGACCCTGTGATTTATATGGCGATGATGGAGGAAAATTTTAATTCCCTATAGATCTCGTGATTTAATGACACCATAATCTGCAGAGGTCACACATTTTTGCAAAGCACAATAAGCTCTGGTATAGCTTTAAAACAACTAAAAAACTTTGTACATTGCTTCATATTATTTGTTAAACCTAATAACTTACAGTATTAAATAATAAAAAATAGAATCTAATCAGGCCACTCAATACAAGAAATAACTATAAAGATTTAGAATTCGATCATTGATTCTAAAACGATTTTGAGGTTTCGATCATCGATTTTGATTTTTAGAATCGATTCAAAACCCTACTTCGTGATATTTACATACAGTTCCGCGGCTGCAATTGCAGTGCAGGGACCTGAAACAGTTGCTGCAGGATGATGCCCGATTCTCTTTAGCTATATGGGCGTATGTTAGACATCTTTCTTATACTTGTGTTTTCATATAGTTTAGGACCTTGGGGTTTGGAAAATTTTAAAACCGAGAGATCAGTAGTTTATGCGTGAGTTGATTGGTATGGGTTCAAATAATTAGTCCTAGACTAGAAGTATTGATGTTAAAGTATGAACGCTAGAGCCTGTTTGGATAGTGAACCTGTTTTTTCATATATATTTCTTAATTTAGACATTTCGACATTATTTAGACATTTCGACATTATTTAGACATTTCGGCATAATTTAGAATTTCGATAATATTTAGACCTTTCGGCAGCCTAAATATCAAATGTCAAAATATTTCTACAAGCATAAAACAATTTCGGCTAACAACATTAGACCCGGGTCAGAAAAAACCCGGGTCGGGTTAGACCCGGGTTAATATAGTAATTTAGTTGGTCACAACTTCTTAATCGGTTATTTGAATCAAATGTGTATTGTATATAATTAACCAGGGTATTTAGTTGTATTAATATATCAGATATGTAAATGCAAATAATTTTTATGCTCCCAACTAACCGGATGCAAATAAATAAATATTTAAATAGTCATGAATTAACTTAAATTAATAAAACTTCTTTATATTTACAACATTAATGTTGTTACTATCAATTTGGGAGAGTACCAGACCAGTGTCTGAAATTGGGTTGCGAGTCTGCGGACCGCAACAAATTTTAAATTTCCGCAACCAAAATTTGAAGTGCATATATGAATTCCACACATAAATTTGCAAATTTTACTTATAAATTTCGATTAAATGTTTATGCGCGCAACTAAATTTTTATAAATTTTTATAATCCGCAAATATTTTTTTTTATTAAGTTGCGGCCCACAACTAATTTAAAAATTGAATTTCAGACACTGCACCAGACTATCGCCGAAGAAGTTTCAGGATAGTAAATGGGTTAAGGTAATTTAGATAGAACTTTAATGAAAAGGACTTTAATAAAATCGGGTTTTAAGGAATAAAAGATAATTCGGGCAAAAGGATAAGGTTTATAATAATAGAAAGATATCAATATGCAATACGTCAAATAACAAAACAATGTATCAATAATTCACAATTCAAATAAAGCAATTCAATAAAACTCATATGCAATAATCATTCGATACGATATATAAAGAATCACTCAGAAGACTTTATTATAAAGGAGGAATCACTCAGATAAGCCTCTCGATACTAAAGACAATTACATCGGACTTATATACATGTTCGATCTATATAAATAAATTATACTACTCAATTGTTGGGTTAACTTCCTTCCGTACAAGAACTATCATATGATTCTCTAGATACAAGTTTAATAATTGACTGCTTCGATTTCGATTGTCATTTTATCGTACGATTTCTTTGTGGGGGACGATTTGGTAATATTTAGATGCTTCATTTCCATTTGTCCCTTGAAGAAGCATAATTAATTCGAGTATTGTTCTCTCAATATGCCAAGATAATCTTTGGATGGCTGATGAGATAAAAGAGCAATTCGTCCAACAGTTAATAAAAGTTGGCATTACGCGTCGAATGCTTACAATACTATAGATATCTAAATATGGCTGATATCTATAAATGTACAGTTTAAGAAAGGATGAAAATGTGCTACGGAAGTACAAAAGATGATCAAACATCTGATGATAATTATAAGGGAATTTAAGCCGCAAAAAAGTTACGATAGTAACAACGTGATTAAATAGTATATCTTTATGAATAGCTTATTTTAAACGTTTAGGTTAATGAACTTACCGATTGAAATTAAAAGCAATATTCATGAATAGATTTTTTTAAATACTTAGATTATCGAACTTTGATTTATTTTGATCAACAATCTTTGTAATTTTTGGGTCCCATGAGTCTGCGAATACAATATAAATAGCCATCCTATGTTTATATTATGAAATTTATTTATCTATAAAAGGAAAATACGGTGAATAATTAATTGAGTTCCATTAAAATTATCCATAACTCGGCTTATTTAAATGCATAACCTCGATAAAATTTGTAAGCCTCTCTATATGACCCGTTGACCCGGGTTCAACCCGGGTTGGGTTGGGTTGGGTCAGACCCGGGTCAGGTTTCATGAGGCGGGTCAGACCCGGGTCGGGTTTGGCATGAGGCGGGTCAGACCCGGGTCAGGTTTGACATGAGGCGGGTCAGACCCGGGTCGAATTTTTGACCCAAGTGGGTCTGACCCGGGTCAGGCCCAAACCCGACCCAACCCGACCCATTAAGACCCCTAATCGCTAGTTGTACAAATTGCATTTAAGATAAGTATTAGCAATTACAGTTTTTTTTTTATCATACTAATCATAATCAATTTTTTTTTTATAGCCTTATTATTGTCGTCATTCGCAATAAGTTATCTTTTACAAAAGTTATTGTTCACAGGAGTTGCTGTTATTGCTTGTATAAGTAGAGGTTCGGTTTCATTTAATTGGACACTAGAACTTTTTTCTAGTTAGTATAATATTTATTAACGCCTTCTTAGAGGTTTTCTATGTCATTCACAGGAAGTTTTCTGTAGCATTTTGCGATGATTTTCTACATCATTTCATACTTTCACTATCTTTAGAAATAAAAGTGAATTGAAGATTTGTCTATCCTGCCATTATTGTATTATGATGTTGTTTCACAGTGAGTTTATTTGGTGATTTGCTATATCGTTAGAGGGTTCGTTGTTCATAAGTCGTCTATTACGTAATTCATCTGCTATAAGATTTTTTCTAGATTTTTGTCTTGACTAACATGCTTGTGGTGAATGAAAAGGAGAAAAAAGAGCGACCAAGCACAAATTATTGCCAGGGCACATTTTTTAAATGCACAATGCACAAATTGTATTCGTTTTTTTCCTCAAAACTTCAATACAAATCGATTCATGCTCCTTATGACTATAAAGTTACAGTCTTTTTTTATATTATATATGTAGAATTTATTCTTCTAAATTAGTTTTATTTGGTGTAGTCAGGAAAAGTTTTTAAATAAATTGATAAGCATGATTGGTCAAAAGTGATTTTGTGTCGTTATTCGTACATCTAATTAAACCTGGAGAATTACGAGTCATATAAATATCAATTTCAATACAGAAAATTTCTGATAATTTGATTTTTATATGATACAATATAAGTTTTGTTTTATATGGTGGACTGAACACCAATACTTCATTACTTGGTGCAAGCTCAATTATAAAAGTTTTAATAAAATAAACTTGCATTCCTAGATTAATTAATCGGCTTAGTTGTATAAAAAAATATTAAAAAATATTCAGACATCGGACAATATCCGTGTGCTATGTCTGTGTCTGACAATTATTGCACAGACAATATCCAGTGACAATTAATTTACCCAGATATAATTCGGACATGGACTTCAGACAATGTCTGAAAATGTCTGGTCTAGAGTTTGGAACCGGTTTTATTTTTAAAAACCGGTTGTATTATATTTGAAAAAATCAACCCGGGTTGAACTCGGATTGGTACACAACCGGTTACTCATAAAACCGAATTTAAAACTAAAACCGGGTTTATTAGTTAATATCAAAATAAGTATTGCAAATAGTGATGTGCCACGTACAGTACTATACGTACTGTATATACTGTACACTAAAATTTTTGCTAATCACTTGTTCTAGCCAATCAGATTCCAGAAAAGAACTATTCGTACTGTACGCTAAAATTTTTCAGGTATCATATAAATGGCACATCACTAATTGCAAATACACGAAAAAAGGTAAATTTGAACAATTTTTATAAAACGCACCCATGGTGGTTTTGTATCCTGATCACGGGATATATAAACAGTGATCAGGGATGATAATCAGTGTTTTTTTTTTGCGTTTGCTTTTCATTTTGTGCCACGGCTCTTTACTTCGAGGTGACCTCTATTACTTTTGTCATTCTTGCTTTCTTGTTTGTGAACACATTTACTAACCTTTTTGTTTACAAGCACATTTAATTAACAAATGCTCTTTTCTGATTTATAGGAAGCAACAGAAGTTCTTCGTGTTGGCTTTTTTTAAACGTCTTTGAGGTGGTTGCTTTCTTTCTCAGCTCGTGGTTTCGTAGTTTGTTGTGTCGTTCCGGTGGGTCAATGTTTGTTGTGTTGTTCTAGTGGGTTCGTTGTTTGTTGCGTCGTTCTGGTGGATTCGTTGTTGTTGCATCATTCCAGTGGGTTCATTATAGTTGGGTAGTTATGATTAGATTATAGATTGTTATTAAAAATAAAATATATACAATAAAAATTATATAAAAATTATCTTAGCTGAATCATATCATGATAATAATACATAGGTGTAAAACCACTATAGGTGCAAATCACCATAGGTGTGTTTTAGTAAAAGTGAATTTTAAAACAAAAAAAAAAAGTACAAAACGTAGGTGTAAATTTGCATATCCGATATTTGAGTATTGATCATTCTATATTTAACCGGTTGTATTCATATATCCGGTTTATATATAACCGGTTGTATTCATACACTCGGGTCGAATATTCTTCAAATTAGACCCGAATTTATTAACAATTCGGATTGACCCGGGTTTGAAACCGGGTTGATATATCCGGTTCCAACCTCTAGTCTGGTCCACTCAAAATAGCCCGGGCTATGTCCGGTGACAACACTAGTCGCCAGTGCAACAAATTTCTATTCCCATTTTTATAATATATATGCATATATAAAAATATTTGTATTTAGTAAGTTTTTGGTTAAATTTAATGATTTTATTATCATTAGAATCATAAAAGCTAAAATTTAAAGCTATTATCTTAATAAAATATTTTTATAATTATAAATTAATTTAAAACTTTAAAAATTAATTAAATTTTTTAATAAAAATTTTTAGTTTAAAAATTTAATTTTATTATAAATTATTATAAAATATTATAAAAAAATTAATTTTTATTAAATATTTTATATTAAAAATATTTTTATTAAAGAAAATAACTAAAAATCACCGCTGGTGATATTACCTGTGATCTAAATGCATAGAAAAATAAACCATTTTTATTAAATAAAAATTAAACCATTTTAATATTAAGGTAAGGATAAAGATTAAAAGTTAGAATGGTGCTTTGTTATAGTAAAATTTAGCAAGGAATTTTTTTTTTGTATAAAAAAATATAGTTTTATGAAAATTTTTATTTAGAAGTAATTTTTAAAAAATTTCTTTTACAAAATTAATTTGCAGTTATAGTTAGCAAAATTCTTTATTAAAATTTGGGTTAATATATATGCAGTATTGTCACTTGGACGTGTCTATACTATGTTTTTTGTCCAACATCCAAGGTTGTCCAAAATCATTTAAGCCTATGTCCCATGTTTAACTAATTAATAAAGTAATTTAAAAAAATATATAATTATATATTTTTTTAGGTGCTGGACTCATTGGTAAAAAAATTAAAATAGATTATCTTAATAAAATTTTAAGTAATTTTAATTTGAAAAAATGTCCAAAATGTCCAAAAAGTGTCCAAGTGACAACACTATATATATGTACTCGAAGGTACATGTACCTGTATTATATGATTTACAATAATAGCTTCATATTTAATAATAATATTTATTGTAATAATTTATTTATATAAATTACTAAAATACATAACTAATTTACATATTTCTATTTACAACTCTAAACTCTACTTTTACTCATTACCCAATTTAACCCAACCCAATCTACTTATTTATTTCTAACTTTTTTTTAGCCTGAAACATTATACCCATTTCAAACCCTAAACCCAATCCACAACTAAATTTGATTTTTAACTAACACTTTTTTTTATAAGACCCAAGTCTTTTACATTTAACAAATTTTAGAACTTATAATAAGGCTTTGAATGCTTTGCCATTTAGTATTTATATGTAATAAACAAACTAGATTTTTAAAAAACTCAATTTGATTAATATAAATCTAAGTTTGCACTGAGTATATAGTAAGCCTATCATAGAGTGATGATTTGTGACTAAAGTAACTCACCTAAAATTCAAAGACGCCATGTGGTGATTTTGTAACTAATCCAAAATGTCATATTCTGTTTTGCAAAGTGCACCTACTGGTGCTTTTTCTCTTTATGAACTAAAAATAGCTCGTATGCCCTATAAGAAATTTTTACATGTGATTGTCCATGACTGCACGAAACATAGCACATCAAAACACAGAAATCAGATCAGTTGCACATAGTGTTCCGCATGAATCGGATCGGACAGATATTTTTAAAGATCCGAATCTGATCCGAAATTTCAAATCGGGTCCAAGTATAGATTCAAATCATTGCTTAAATATATGGATCCGAATCCTGACTGGATCCGAAGAACTCTTTACATATGAAGGATCAGATCTTTTCAGATCTTTTCAGGTCTTTATATGGATCCGAATCTGACATACCGAATCCGGATCCTTGATTTTTGGGATCCAACGAGTACGGATCCGGATTGGATCTGGATCTCAGATCGGGTCTGCGAAACAGAATCTGCATACATGCAAAATTGACGAACACGTAATTGCACGAAATTTTTTCATATGCATGGTATGTGCACAAAATAATAAACGGCTACATATATAGCTATATGAAAATTGTACAGAAAAGCACGTAAAAAGCACGCTATTATGTACATTATTGCACAGAATTCGTGACTTTTTACGTGTCTAGTGCACGTTTTTCCGTATATACTCTCATGCTGTCATGTCCTGTGTTTGATCATAAATTCTGTGCATCCTTTTTCAGTGTTGTCACCAGACATAGTTCAGGCTATTTTGGGTGGACCAGACATTTTCGGACATTGTCTGAAGTCCATGTCTGAATTATGTCTGAGTAAATTAATTGTCACCAAACATTGTCCATGCAATAATTGTTGAACACAGACATATGGCGAACACGGTCATTGTCCAATGTTCAAATATTTTTTTCATACAATTAAGCCAATTGATTAATCTAAGGATGCAAGCTTATTTTCTTAAAACTTTTATAATTTGTACTGTGCACCAAGTAACAGAGTATTGGGTGTTCGGTTCACCATATAAAACAAAACTATGTGTTATATTATATAAAAATCAAATTATCAGAGATTTTCTGTATTGAAATCGACATTTATATGACTCATAATTCTCAGGTTTAATTAGATGTACGGCATTAACCACTTTTGACCAATCACGCTTATTAATTTATTTAAAAACTTTTCCTGACCACACCAAATAAAACTAATTTAAAAGAATAAATTCTACATATATAATGTAAAAAAAGACTCTGTAACTTTATAGTCATAAGGAGTATAAATCGATTTGTATTGAAGTTTTGAGGGGAAAAACGAATACAATCTGTGTATTGTGCATTTAAAAAATATGACACTGGCAATAATTTGTGCTTGGTCACTCCTTTTTCACCTTCTCATTCACCACAAGCATGTTAGTTAAGACAAAAATCTAGAAAAATCTTATAGCAGGTAAATCACGTAATCGACAACTTATGAACGGCGAACCTTTTAACGATATAGCAAATCACCAAGTGAACTCACCACGAAACAACATCACAATCAGTGAAGAATATTTAATGTTCTCAATGTTCTCAAGAACATTCAAAAAAATTTGAGAATACTACAATTAGAAATCATGTTCTCTTTTGAGAACAAGCTAAGAACATAAAATTTATAATTTATGTTCTCATAAGATATATATAAAATTAATAATAATAAGGGAAGTGCAGTAAATTACATAATTTTCTAGTGGGGGTCCGCCACCTATTACGTTCTATATATATATTTATATAGTATAAATAGCAAATAATATTGAAGTAAAATCGATTTTTAGTTAATCGCAAATAGTTGCTACATAGTAACGTCTAAATTTTACTAAGCAAATCGATTAAAATCACTTAAGTAAACTTATTCAACAGGTCAAAATACACTTACAGTCAACCCTCCATAAATGCAACTCGAAGGGACAAGCCCACAATGTGCATTTAGGGAGGTTTGCATTTAAAGTGAGCCAATTAAATTGCAGCTTTAAAAATTTGATCATCAAGTTTGTGTAACTTCTGCCAAAACTGTATAACCTATCTTAAATACAAAAATTTGATTGTCTACGTGCATTTAGGGAGGTTAGTGTAATATAAAATGTTATTCAAGAGAACGTGCATTTACAGAATATAGAACGTGCATTTAGCACTAATAACATCTTACGGAATAGGAAAAAACGTGCATTTAGGAAGATATTGCATTTATGGAGGTTGCATTTATGGAGGTCCGACTGTACTACAAAATTTTCATAAGTATTAGAGAACTTTTTATTAATTGACTTTTAATTTTTATATTCGTCGAATATATTTTTTTAAAAAATTTTAATTTTTTCATCAAACATAAAAATCAAAAGTCAATTAATAAAAAATTCTCCAATACTTATGAAAATTTTGTGGTAAGTGTATTTTGACTAGTGATGCCACCGAAATTGATTTTTGAAAAAGACCTATTTCGTCTTCATTAGAGAAAATTAAAATTTTTTATAAAGAAGAGCAAATAAAATTTATATAGATATGTTCTTTATAATTTCGTCTATTCAAAAAAAGTATTAAATAATTTCATCTTTCAAGTAAAATAGGTCAAAAACAATTTCGTCTTCAAATTTTAATTTCGGGTTTTAGAACCCAAAATGCTTTCATCGACATGTATAATTTTGACCTGCTAAATAAGTTTACTTAAGTAATTTTAATCGATTTGCTTAGTAAAATTTAGACTTTACTATGTAGCAACTTTGGTCAATTGTGGAGTATCTTATTTTTAGATCAAAGACGTTTTTTTTAAATATTATAAAATTTGATTGGTCAATAGTCCTATCACTAGGGAGGGGGTCAGGACCTATGTAAATCCTAATTACATAATTTACTGCACTTCCCTTACTAAGTGAATTTTTTTACAACAAAATTTAATTAAGACAAAAGTTCATAATAAAATGCGAATTGATACTCTGAATTATCTTTTAATGATCAAAGTTAATGGTCCTTCTTATAAAATTTAATTTTCAAAAAGCTTATGATTTTTGGGCTAGTTTTTCTCATTTTCAATTATAGATATTTAAGTAAATATAGTATTTTTGTTTTAAAAATTATAATAAATAAATTTATTATGAATATTTTTAAAAATTTTATTTTTAAAAAAATATTATAGTGCACATTAAATTTTTTTTGAGAACATAAAATTAAAAATTTATGTTCTCAAAGAACAAAAAATTTTTTTGAGAAATTCTTCACTGATCATGATCAAGAATTATTTGCCATTAAAATTTATTACAAAGTGAGTTTTGACAACAACGGTCTTTTAAACTTACTTATAATCTATAATTAAGTGTATAGAATATTGTAATATCTACATGTTTAATTATTAGCTGAAAGTAAGTTAAAAAGGTAGTTTTTCTGAAAAGTTCTTCCGAATTTACCCCTACCCATTATACAACCGATCAAACAATGACAAACCGATCCTTTTCTACCTGAAAATACTAAAACACTTCAACAACTAGTAATAGTGCTTCCTTTTACAGCTTGGCGTGGCTGTTCTTTGAATATTTATTGCTTATTTATCTTATATAGAGGCAAAAAACTATTTTATTTGAAGGTTTCATTTGTTATTCTTCATGTCACTTAATAGCAGAAATTTGTGTAATAGTTTATCGAAAAAAGACCTCTAAAAATCAAATTGATAGATATGTTATGTTTACAAAAACATAAAAATGATGAAACCTAAAAAATAAAATTACCCAACAAAAACTTCAGTAAAGCAATGATATGGAACTGTCACAAGCAACAAAATAACGTCCACATTAACTCTAGTAATGATGGCACCTATGAACGACCTAAATAGCAATGTACCTATGCAACAACCCAAACAATAAAAACTACATTCACAAGATAATCTAAACGGTGACGACACCTAAAGTAATGAGTTTACACCAAGGCTCCAATAACACAACGACTACGAAACTGGCGACAACGATACATTCATAAGCACCTAAGGTAAAAAAAGTTAGCTAACAAAAAAAAAATCAGCGATAACGATTAATGATAATCATTGTTTATATGTCTCATGATTGTTATATTACACAAAAGTGCAGATATAAAAAAATTTAATGTACCCTATGAGTACATCTATATTAACTCTTAAAATTTTATTTTAAAATTTTTAAAAGTAAAAATTTGTATTAGAGTTTAATAATTTTTAATAATTTTTTATTTTTAAATTCATTTCTGAGTTAATAAATATAAATTTTATCAAAAAGATATACTCCTAAAATGACAAGTAGATTAAATAGATATATATTTATCTATTATAAAAATTTGATATAAGGTTAATAATAAATTTTTTCTAAATTTCAGTTTTTTAACTGTACTAAATTAAGCTTTTTGTACTAAATTTAGTATAGCTTACGGATATCCATTAATCAAATACTGTTATATAAAAACAGTATCTTTCAGACAATCTATATAATTTGCAGTCTTTATATTAGATTAATTTGCAATTGGGCAGATAAACACTAAACTACAAAACAAAAATATAATTTAATTGGTTTTGTCTTTTAAATTATGACATATGATTAATATTATCGTTGAGTAATTTCTAGCTAGTGAATTACTTTTTAGTAGTGTTCCACACAAATCGAATTGGATGGATCTTTTTAAAGATCCAATTCCATTCTGAAAAACCAAATCAATCCAAGTTCAGATTCAGATTCAAATAAGAAAAGTCCAGATCCAGATCCAGATCTAATAATAAATAATGCTTTTTCTTATTAAAATATGCATTTATTTATATAATTGCTTTGATATTTTTTAAGGGGACATCTATAAAATAATATTATACAAGAGGGAGGGTCAGATGAAATATAACATTTTTCTTAATAAGTAGAAAGATCAAAAAAATATAACATAATTTTTTAAAAAAATTTGTCAAAATTCTGATCTAGTAGTTCAAATTGAATGATTTTGGTACCATTCGATTTCTTTTAATAAAAGGAGTCGAATGGTACCAATTTTATTTCATTTGGATTACTGGATCAGGAGTAATTGGCAAAATACTATTGGTCATATCTTTTCTTATAAAATTACTATATAACCAATAGTTTTTTGTGAATATTTTGTGATCCACTAATCCAAATGATATAATTTTAGTATTATTGAATTTGTCTTATTGAAACAAATTGAATAATATCTAAATTATCTAAATTAGATTACTGTACCACAAGATATTCAAGTTTTTGTAATATTTTATATATAAACATATGGATTTTAAAAATTTTTTTATATAGTCTAAGTAGGGTTTCAAAGTTTAGTTTAGTTCAATAGAGGTTCAGGTTTAGGTTCAATGAACCTGAACCTGCTCTAAAAGTTCAATACTAAACTAAACCTGAATTTAAAATTATTAAATATAAACTTAAAAAAAGATAGTTCAGGTTTAGTTCAAGGTTTATAAACATGTTCAGGTTCATAATATATGCACATGTAAATCAATTAGTAAAATTTAGAGAATCATAGCATTTTGTATAATTTTATTAATAGGCAATTCTTCAGTCAACTGGTTCAAAATTTTTTTTTTTATATATAAATTTTACTATAAGTGCGAATGCATAGCGTCTCTATCTAAAACTTTTTTTATACTAAGTTAATCACCTTTCTGGCTTAAG
The DNA here is from genome assembly GCA_003550325.1 of Gigaspora rosea. Lineage (NCBI taxonomy): Eukaryota > Fungi > Glomeromycota > Glomeromycetes > Diversisporales > Gigasporaceae > Gigaspora > Gigaspora rosea. The sequence goes on along the minus strand of QKWP01000121.1, from coordinate 323,498 downwards.
AGACTTTTGTAAAGCTCATTAAAATGCATCTAATGGTGGTTAGAGTGTTAAAATCAGCTTGGTAGATACTAAGATATCTTCAAAAAATCTTTCTTTTACTATGTAAATTTCTTTGCAAACAATAGTATTGTTTATAAAAAAATTTATATAGTAAAAAAAAGGGTTTTTAAAGATATCTTGGTATTCACCAAGCCAATTTTGGCGCTCTAACTGCCATTAGATGCGTTTTAATGAGCTTTACAAAAGTCTCTTAAGCCAGAAAGGTGATTAACTTAGTATAAAAAAAAGTTTTAGATAGAGACGCTGTGCATTCACACTTATAGTAAAATTTATATATAAAAAAAAATTTTTGAACCAGTTGACTGAAGAATTACCTATTAATAAAATTATTAAAAATATTGTTTTATATAAAACTTATTAATTGATCATAACGTAGGGTATGGTGATTTAGAGAAGTTGGTAAGTTGTTACCCCCAAGTGGCAGGTCTAGGATTCAAATCCCACTGACGACGCTTTGAAAAAATAGACCTGTGTTCTGTTAACTGTTTCCTGTCAATCGATTGGGTACATTACCTGTAGTCCTTGGTTACCATCTTGAATAGGAGCTTTTGGGCGAAGTTGTGTTTCATGATACAAACAAATTCAAGGAACCAGGGAAACAAAAATCCATTTGGCAAGACCTGAGTAAAGACCCAAGTAAGAAGGTAGCAAAGATCTTCAACGATGCTACAGTACCAAAACCAGAATATTGGACTGGAGCTGAAGTACCGGATGTCGACCTCAGGGACAAGGTCTACCAACCTGGCCGCCGGATCAGGTACCGGAGAAAAAGGATCTATGTTATAGAAGTAGGTACCAGGGGAGAAAAACCATAATGGCACCTAATGCCAGGTAGATCAACCCTTCCGGGCCAACTGGATTGGAAGTCTGGGAAAACCAGTGAAGGACCAGTAGGAAAGTAATGGTGGGTACCGGGTTGGAGCGAACCTTACAAGGGCAGAAGTAGGTATTGGTAAGAGGACAGAGGTAACCCTGTCTTGCAAGTGCTGGCCTCAGTCATAGCGATAAGTACCGAAGTATAGGTGAATACCTTATATGGGACAGGTACCGCTCTACCAAGTCTCCCGTCGAGGATAACAGGACCAGGAATACCAGGATCCTGAAGAATACATATAATACTGAGATCTGGCTTTGTATAGACTTATATATAATTTTTCTATATGTCATATGTTTAAATTTGTATAACCAACTGGTAATTTTTTGAAAAGTTAGATGTTTATTTGTATAACAAAGACGATCTTTATAACAAGTACAATCTTTTTTTGTATAACGATACTATATATACATCGGGAAAATTTTTAAGTAGATATAAATCGATATATACCATATGTTGCAGCTACCGATTTTTAACAAAAAAACCCATGGGTAGCTTATTTACTATTTTAAATAATTTAAAGCACAATAAAGAGGTAGCTTATTTTTGAATACAAAACTTTAATAAGTAAAATAAATAAATAAATATGCTGTAGACAATAAATAAATATGCTGTAGACGATAAATAAATATGTT
>QKWP01000121.1:303166-320266 GCA_003550325.1 Gigaspora rosea | reverse complement strand
AAATTTGTATAATTTTATTAATAAAATTATACAAATTTTTATGATTTTCTAAATTTTACTAATTGATTATAGCTTCTTGCTCAGCACCAAAAATACATTATATTAGTATATTTTATTTTTTTAAAAATTTGTATCAAAGATGCTTAATTTTGAAATTTTGATAAAAATTTTCAAAATTAAGCATCTTTTCTTCAAATTTTAAGAAAAGTAAAACAAAATATACCGATTTGATGTATTTTTGGTGCTAAACGAGTTTACTTAGTACAAGAAATTAGTATCAATTATAAAATTTAAAGAATCATAAAAATTTGTATAATTTTATTAATAAAATTTTACAAATTTCTATTATTTTCTAAATTTTACTAATTGATTCTTACTTTTTGTACTAAGTAACTTGTTTATCACCAAAAAATATATCAAATCGGTATATTTTATTTTACTTTTCTTAAAATTTGAAGAAAAGATACTTAATTTTAAATTTTTGATAAAAATTTTTAAAATTAAGTATCTTTAATACAAATTTTAAGAAAAATAAAATAAAAAATACTATTTTAATGTATTTTTAGGCTAAACAAGTTTACTTAGTGCAGGAAGTTATGATTAATTAGTAAAATTTCATATAAAATATGATTTTTAATAAATTTATTAATAAAATTATACAAAATACAGTTGGGCCTCTATAAATGCAATACCTCTCTAAATGCACATTTTTTTCTATTTCATAAGATGTTATTAGTGCTAAATGCACGTTCTATATTCTGTAAATGCACATTCTTTAAATAACATTTTTATATTACACCAACCTCCCTAAAAGCACGTAGCCAATCAAATTTTAGTATTTAAGATAGTTTATACAGTTTTGGTAAAAGTTACACAAACTTGATGATCAAATTTTTAAAGCTGCAATTTAATTGGCTCACTCTAAATGCAAACCTTTCTAAATGCACGTTGTAGGCTTGTCTCTAGGGTGCAGAGTGGGCCGGGCTAAACCCGGAAATTAGCGGGCCGGGCCGGGCTTGGGCCTAGTTTTTGGCTCACATTTTTATAAAGCGGGCTGGCTCGGGACGGGCCTAAAAAATATCGGGCTTGTCCCGGGCCTATGTAATATACCCGATTAGACCCGATTAGGCCCAGTAAACCCTTGAGGTAAATTATGTATATATGCATGCATATACTTATAAACTAACTGATATGGTGCAATTGTGTTACTTGATTATCTTTTTTTTAAAAGAATAAGATTTAAGACTTGCACCATACGTACGTATGTACGTAAACTTCACTAGGTACTCTTAGTGAGAAATCAAGAAGCCAGACAAGTAAGTCTGGTAAACGAATATAGATTAGAAGAACATTCGTAAAAAAAAAAAAAAGCAAAAAAAAAATTTACCGGTATGTGAAATAAGAACCAATTTAGTAGTTAAAAGAAAAACAATTATTAATATGTATCTATATATTTTTTTTTAGATTGCATAATTGTGTAAAGATTGCACGATATATATCAAACACTGTAAAATCATTTTTCTTAATTCAATACCAAACAAGGCGTATACACGCTACCTTATCACCTGTAAGTGTTGATAAAATAATTCTTTTTTAATTAAGTAATGACGATTTGAATTATTTTATCATATATAATTAACATTACATTTTTTTTGGGATCAGATAAAAAATGGATAATGGTATGCTAATGCACTAAAGAACCATGATTCTAAATTAAATTTACTAACGCACATCTATTATAATTAGAAATACAAACCGTTTATTCTGTTGTTAGTTAAGCCGAAAGACCCTAAGCAACCACGATTAATTAAAGCTCAGAAATAACCAATATTGATAAAGACTTTTAGTCAGCTGTTGTTAATAAAAAACGTAGAGCAAATGAGTCATGGGTTTTTAAAGATCATCATTTCGTTAAAGATCCTAATAAGAGTAAAATTACTTTTTTTGTAATATAATTGTAATTAATTATGTTACTAGTTAATAGCTATACTATATAATTTTATTTTCTAGAGGATTTTGTTCAATGTACGCATTGCAAGAAATTTTTAAAACATGATAATGAAACGGTGACTAGTTCTTTAATCAGACATATGAAAAACACGAAATGTAGGAAGTATTTAAAGGCGGACAATTCACAACAAACGTTACAGTTGTCCGAATCAGGCCTTGTTCCCTACAAATTTTCCCAAAAAACAAGCTGACAGGATATGATGGAAATGATTATTCGACATTCATATCCATTTCGCATAGTTACACATGAAGATTTCTTAAAGTTCGTTAAAAACTTGCAACCACAATATAAAGTGGTAAGTGAACGAACGGCGCATGAAGATTGCATGAAAATTGTTAGTGATCTTAAAGAAAAAGTTCGTATAATAGTGCAGGAGGCGCCCGGAAATATTAGTTATACAACGGATTTATGGTCGTTAGTCCAAACCCTTGGGTATATGGCAATAACGTGTCATTTCATTAATAAAGGCTGGAAGCTTCAGAAATTAGTTTTGGGGTTCAAATTGGTTCCTGCACCGCATACGTTAATTGTTATTAGTAAAATGCTCTTAATGTGCCTTAATGAGTGGAACATTGCATCTAGAATGTTAGCAATCACGATGGACAACGCAACTAGTAATGATGCCGCAATAACGAATCTAAAGCGCAATCTTGAAAGTCAAAACATGTTTATTGCAAATGGAAGTTTATTGCATCAGTGGTGCTGTGCTTATATATTGAACCTAGTAGTTACTGATAGTCTAAAAACGGTTAGGAATGTTATATATAAAATTCGAGAATGCGTTAAGTAGATTTATAGCTCGCAAGCACGACAACAGAACTTTGAAGACGCTGTAGTTGGATGTTGTTCTGAGCTTGTGTCTAGTTTACAACCAACTCTTGACGTTCCGACTCGTTGGAATTCTGTGTATCTCATGTTATTATCTACTATATTATATAAAAAAGTTTTTGAACGTCTTGCACTGCGAGATAGTAATTTTGGTTTAATTATGCCTTTCGATAATGATTGGGATAAGGCTAAAGATATCTGTAGCTTTTTAAAACTGTTTTATGAAGGTAATCCGGAAAGTTAGTAGCCTGGACTAATTTGTTTTTTTTTAATATAGAACCAGTGGTTTGAACCACTGGTTCTATATTAAAAAGACAAATTAGTCCAGGCTACTAACTTTTTTAAGGCAACCAAGAATTTATTATAAGCATATTTTTCTAAATTTTTATTGGTTTAAAATTTTTTTAGGGTTTATTTATTAAAACAATACTAATCGAACCTTAATTTTAATATAGTCACGAATATTATTTCTGGAAGTAAATATTCGATCGCGAATATCTATCTTCCCCATTTGGTTAAAATCAAGTTACACATCAAACGAAATATTACTAATGCAAATCCGCTTATTTGTCAAATGGTCACGCCAATGCAATTAAAATTCAATAAGTATTGGGCAGACATGGGAGAAATGCATTGTCTTGCATCGATTTTGGATCCACGCTACAAGATGTCATTACTTACTCATATATATGAGCAAAAAATGAATCTATCATTCGCTGAAGTAGAAGAAAAACTAAACGATATTAAAATGAGGAAAGTTATTTTTAAAGTTTACTTTTTTTTAAAAAAAAACCATTTTTACTAAATCAATAGCTACTTCTTATTTTATAAAGCTTCAATAATTTATCAATCGACATATTCGCAAAATACAGCTTCCTTTAATGATTATAGTGATTTTTCTGACCTTTTTTTCACAGGATGACGAATTGATGCAAAGCTATGACCATTTTCTTAAAGATAATCAAGTTCATGGCACAAATAATACGAATGAATTTGAGCAATATCTGAGCGATCCGCTTGTTCTCCGTTCTGGTTCCAGGATGTTTGACGTTCTAATGTGATGGAAGGAAAATGAAATGAAGTATCCTTCCGTTTCATCAATGGCGAGGGATATTTTGGCAATCCCAATAACCTCTGTGGCCTCCGAATCAGTAAGTAAAATTTTAATTATCATATAAGCGTGAAATAATACGCAGGGGTTTATTTCGAATTTTAACCAAAATTCGAAATAACACCCCTGCGCGTTATTTCACACTTATATGGTAAGTACCGGTATTAACTTTATTGATATAAACTAACTTATCTTTGGTAATTAATGCAAAACTTAGGCTAATACTGAAATTAACCATTTAGTTATTAGAAAAAATTGTTCTTTGGTTAGTTTCAGTATTGGCCAAGTTCTTGTATTAACTATGCATTGTTTGTTTAGATATTTAGTATCATAGGTAGGATACTGGTAGGATTATTGACGATGAACAATCAAACCTCTCTCTGGAAACTGCTGAAATGTTAGTATGTGGCCAAGACTGGTTAAGAAATGAAAAGGAACTAGGCTGGGAAAAATTAAAGGATGATGCTCAATATGATTAAAGATAATTTTTTCACGTAAGGTAAGAAATAATGTAACTGATCGTTATAATTCTAAAAAAAAAAATAGGATACAATTTCAATCTTTTTGTTACCAAACTAGGTTACAGATTGATGAACAGAGTTATCCAAAGTTCAGTTAAATCACACTCGTATTCTCAAGTTTTTTCGTTCATTACAGATTAATTCGCTTGCCTTCGTTTTTCGTTCATTACAGATTAATTTGCTTGCTTTCGTTTTCTCGGGTCAGGCTAAAATGCGATTAGCAATTTGGTCACAAATTCAATAAGGATTTTTTAAAAAAAATTGCACGTATAATTTTGAAATGGCATGTGCAAAGTGCAATGAAACTTGTAAATTTTAAATTTGAAGCTATGACTTCATTAAATAAAAATTTTTCAATTGTGTGCCATTTCGATTATATTACTTTATCCATTCTATTTGTCTTCAAAACTATACTATCAGCTCTCAAAAAAGGTCTTAATTCGATTTCTGACGGCATCTTCTGCTGTCAGAGTCAAAAATCTATATTAAATACAGGCCAGACTGGGCCCAGGCCGAATTTAAAATAAAGCCCAGCCCGGTTTGCTTAGCGGGCTTTTTTGTCGAGCTTGAGCCCGATTTATAATAAGGCCCGGCCCGGTTTGTTTAACGGGCTTTTTGTCGGGCTCGGGCTTTAAATCGGGCCTAAAAAAAGTTTTCGGGCTCTGTTTCGGGTCTTAAAAAGCCCGGCCCGACCCGGCCCATTTCGCACTCTACTTGTCTCTACGAGTTGCATTTATGGAGGGTTGACTGTACTATAATTCTCTAAATTTTACTAACTAATTTATACTTCTCACTTTAAGTAAACTTGTTTAATATCAAAATATATATATATTTTTATTCAGACTCAAACTAGTTTGCAAAATTTGGACTAGCCTGACCAAACTTATAATTGAGTTTAAGTTTAGTATAAAGTTTTAAATAATAAAATTAGAGTTTGAGTCTAGTTTAAACCAGACCAAACCTGAACCAAATCTAGAATTACTAGTTTATATGAACGCTAAACTAAACCTAAATATAATTAACTAAACCTGAACTAAACTTAAACTATAGTCAAATTTCCATAAATGCAACTCATAGGAACAAGCCTACAATATATATTTAGGAAGATTTGTATTTAGAAAGAGCCAATTAAATTGCAGCTTTAAAAATTAAAGCATCAAGTTTGTATAACTTCTACCAAAAACTGTATAACCTATCTTAAATACTAAAATTTGATTGGTTATATACAGTGTTTAAAATTTGATGTTCTCATATTCTTATGAGAACACTAAATTTTTTTTAAGAACATTAATATTTAAAATAATGTTCTCTTATTTGAGAACATTTTGTACTAATAAAATGTTCTTAAAATATTATTAGTATTTAAAACTATTAATTTTTTTACATATTTGAAAGAAAGATTTATAGTTGCAAAAAGTTAAATAAGTAATATATTATATGATCAATTCAACTAATTTAAATGTTCTAAGTACTATTAAAATCAAAAAGCCTTTGTCTATAACTTACTTAAAAGTTCAAGATAGGTTTATATAATAAAAATATATATATATTTAAAAAATAAAATTCTATATAATGAGAACATTAAAAATTTTTTGAGAACCTTAATACTCTAAATTTAGTTCATTTGAGAACATAATTTTGGATTTGAATTTTAAACACTGGTTATGTGCATTTAGAGAGGTTAGTGTGATATAAAATGTTATTTAAGAGAACGTGCATTTACAAAATATAGAATGTACATTTAGCACTAATAACATTTTACAGAAAAGAAAAAAATATGCATTTAGGGAGATATTGTATTTATGAAGGTCTAACTATAGCTTTAAAAGTTTAATACACTATATATGTTTTAAAAAATGTTTAGGTTTAGATTTAATACTAAACCTAAATCTAAACTTGATATAAGTTTAGTTTAGATTCATAGAAACAATAAGTCTAGGAGGGTTAAGAGCTACTATGTGAGATATATAACATTATTTATAGATGCCCCTAAATTATAATGATATTTTTTTAATTATTATAATATAAATTTAATTATTAAAAAAAAGTTTCTTTTAACAAAAAGTTCCATATTCAAAATTATAATACATAATGTAAAGTTCGTTATATTAAAAAAAAATTCATAAAAAAAAACTAAAATTTAAAATTTATTATCATAATATCTTTTTCTTTTATAATTATTAGAGATTAGAAGGTTTAAAAAGGTTAAAAAACTTATAAAATATAAAAAGCTTGTAGTTTTAGAAAATTTAAAGTTGATCTTATTTTTATAATTGAAATTTATTTAACGGTTTGAAGATAAAAAAATTAGATAGCTTAGAAGTTAAGAGAATACTTTTTTTTAAATAATATAAGCTAGTTAGAATATAATATTTCTAGCTAATTATTGTTTATTATTCAAACAGATCAAAATAAATCTACTAGATCAGATTCCAATATGGATTCAAATTCAGTAGAACTTATAAATTATGGATTCAAATCTGATCTGAACACTGGATCCAGATCAGATTCAGGTTTTCAGACCAGATTTGTAGAGTACTATATTTCAAAAATTGAGGCTAACAGTATAGGGAGTTATATGAGCACAAAAATATAGTAGTATATTATATATGTTGACTATAGTTTGGGATTTGTTTGTGCCCAAATCTCAAATATATCCCAAATTAATTTTTTAACAACTTTATTAATATTTTTGTTTAAACAAATAGTAGATATTCGGTTTTGGTAGATTTTGCCGACAGTTGTTTCATCGACGATCTACCTTAGCCAATGCTAACTATAAAGTAAGCCAACCCTAACCCTAAATCAGGCCAAATTTGTTGACGAAATAGTTGTCTGTGAAATGGTTGTCTGCGAAATTGGTTTATATCTAGATATTCTTATTGTTATAGATAATATATTTGCAAAATTTTAAGACTTTTTCTTTGATTTAATCTTTTACAAATAGCAATTGTTTTTTTGGGATTTGGAATTTGACCATATTTTGCTAGCAAGTATAGGTATATTATAGTTGTTAATATTTATATAAGCAAATGGGTTTATACTTATAGATAATTTGGCAATTTGAAAGAATATGATATATTTAGAATCAATTAGTATTCTTTATTTATATTAACAGATATTATAACAAATATGCTTACAAAGTAGAGCAAATATTACCTGTATATAAGATAAAAGGGGTAATTTGGTAAAATTAGTATAACTAATATAAAAACTTTTTTATTTTAATATTAAAAATTTTTTATTTTTAGTATTAAACTTTATATAGTATAAGATTTAGAATTATTTTTTATATAAAATTAGTAATATAGCATCTTGTTTTAAAGTAACATTAAATAGATTATAAATTTTATCAAAAAGCTTAAATTTTAGAAGATATGAGTAATTTGGCAAATTGATGATATCTTGTGTGATCAATTGGTCAGAATTGAATAATTTTTTATATTATTTGATTCATCTCAATGAGATGAATCGAATAATATAAATTTTGGCTGATTCTGATTACTAGATCACAATTATATATTGCTCAAAAATAATCCTTAAAGAAAATTTTGACAAAGTGTTAACATGGTATAGCAAATAATTGAAAATATCTTGAGACATAGTGAGAGAACTAGATGAGCTTGGTACCATTTGATTCATCACATCAAAATAAATCGAATAGTATAGAAATTATTTAATTCTGATTATTAGATTATGAGATATTAAAATTTGCCAAATTACTCTTCTTTGTCAAATTATTTCTTTTTACTTTAAGGGGCTTTCAGAAATTAGCTGATTTCAGGATGAGTGAGTTAGCTGAAGTATCAGATATAATTCCGGCCAGAATTTTATAATTCCAGCCAAAGTTGCAAAATTATTTTTGACCAAAATTATCAATTTATTAACAAAATTTAATAATTAATAACTTATAATTTACTGGATCAAATTTAATAATTTAATACCAAAATGATCCTCTTAATGAGAGTATTCTAGCAAGCCAAAATCATTAAAATCTAATTACTGGATCCTAAGGTCAGAATAAATATATGTTACTATAAAAGTTTTATAATTTATTAAAAGAATAATACTTAAAATAACTGGTGGTGATCATCACTGGTTACACAAATCAGATATAAATAAAATCTGTATTTTTTTTGCTTTTTCTGTTGTTTTGTTTGTTTCATTTTAATATGTACTAACGCTCTTTCTTTTTTTTCTTTAGTTAATAGTTTGATACTTTCGTTTGGTACTTCTGTCTTTTCTTTGTCGTTGGTATTGTCAAGTTCGGTGCTTCTTTCTTCGTTATCGTCATTAAATTCGGTGCTTCTTTTTTCGCCATTGTGTCAGTGCTTCTTACCTTGTAGCTGGTACTGTCAAGTTTGGAGTTTCTTCTTTGGTTCTTCTTTGTCGCCAGTGTCGTTGAATTGGTAGCTCTTGTTTCGACACTAGTGTTGTCAATTTTGGTGGTGGATCTTCATCGTTAGTATCATGACTTCAGTGGTTATTCTTTTGTCAATTTTGTTATTGAGTTTGTGGCTCTTATTTCGTCGCTGGAGTCTTTGAATTTGGTGATTCTTCTTTTGTCGCCAGTATCATCGAATTCGGTGGTTCTTCCTCCTGTTTTGTCGATAGTGTCATTACGCAATAATGTTTCAGAGACGTTCGTTATATGAGGGTTTTGGTATTAGCGCCTAATAGTTAGGGTTAGAGTGAGCGCGAATATGTTTTTTTATTAGAATGGATATTTTATATTTTTTATCTTTATTTGGTTAATGTTGGCACCTAATAGTTAGGGTTAGAGTGAGCGTGAATGTGTTTTTTTATTAGGATAGGTATTTTATTTTTTTTAAATAAAAATTATAAAAAGTAAATAAATTAAAAATTTTATTGGTCGACAATTGTCATGTGATACTGGTGATGATCACTACTGTTATCGTTAGTAATATCCTTATTAAAAAATTATAAACTATTTATAATAACACAAATATACTTCGATCTCTGGATCCTGTGATTGGATTTTTACAATTTTGGGCTTGCTAAAATCCTCTCATTGAGGTGATCATTTTGATAGTTGAATCATCGAAATTGGCTTAGCAGATCACTAGTAGATCTAACAATTAAAAATGAATTTTCAATTGTTAATAACTTTTGATCTACTGGACCAATTTTGATGATTCAACTATCAAAATGATTACCACAATGAGAGGTTAAAATCTAATCACTAGATCCTAAGATTGGAATAAATATGTGTTACTATAGAAGTTTTATAATTTATTTAAAAATTATAAACTATTTATAGTAATACAAATTTATTCTGATCTCTAGATTATGTGATTAGATTTTTATAATTTTGGGCTTGCTAGTAGGGTTCCGCAATTTGAATTGATCTTCAAATATTTGAATCAAATATTTAATCAAATTCAAATTCAAATTTGACTATATTTGATTTGATCAAATTTAAATATAGCCAAATTTGATTTGATTTGACAAATACCGGTATTTGATTTGATTTGAAAATTACTATTAAAAATTCAAATTCAAATCAAATTCAAATTCAAATATTTGAATCAAATCAAATTCAAATCAGGGTCAATTTGATTTGATCAAATTCAAATTGATCCAATATTTGATTTGAATTTGAGGAACCCTACTTGCTAAAATCCTCTCATTGAGCTGATCATCTTGTAGTTAAATTATCAAAATTGGCCCAATAGATCAAAAGTTATTAACAATTGAAAATTAATTTTCAATTGTTAATAGCTTTTGATCTACTAGGCCAATTTCAGTAATTCAACTACCAAAATGATCACTTCAATGAGAGGATTCTAAAAAGCCTAAATTATAAAAATCCAATCACAGGATTCAGAGATTGGAATAAATTTGTATTACTATAAATGGTTTATAATTCTTTTATAAATTATAAAACTTCTATAGTAATACAAACTATTCAGATCTTAGGCTTCAATTATTAGATTTTAATAATTTTGAACTTGCTAGAATCCTCTCATTGAGATGATTATTTTGGTAGTTGAATCATCAAAATTGGCTCAGTAAATCAAAAGTTATTAACAATTAAAAATTAATTTTTAATTGTAAATAACTTTTGATCTACTAGGCCAATTTCAATGATTTAACTACCAAAATAATCAGCTCAATGAGAGAATTCTAGCAAGCCCAAAATCATAAAAATCCAATTACAGAATCCAGAGATCAAAATAAATTTGTGTTACTATAAATAGTTTATAATTTTTTAATAAATTATAAACTTCTATAGTAATACAAATCTATTTCGATCTTAGGATCCAGTAATTAGATTTTAATTATTTTGGGCTTGCTATAATCCTCTCATTGAGAGGATCATTTTGGTAGTTAAATCATCAAAATTGGTCCAGTAGATCAAAAATTATTTACTATTAAATATTATATCTAACTTTTTAATAATCGTAAAATTAGATTGGCTAATTGGGGTATCAGATGGGAGTGAGTGGATAGGGGCAGTGAAGAATTTTTAAAAAAATTTTTTTGTTCTTTGAGAACATAAATTTTTAATTTTATGTTCTTAAAAAAAATTTACTGTATATATATAATAATTTTTTAAAATTAATATTTTTAAAATAATATAATATTTACAATAAATTTATTTATTATAATTTTTAGAATATAAAATAGTGCATTTACTAGCAAATAAACTAAATTAAAAATAAGGAAAATTGGTTTAAAAATTATAAACTTGTTGAAAATTAAATTTTTTATAAAAAAGACTATTAACTTTGATCATTAAAAGATAATTAAGCAACCTGAATTTCTAACTCTAGTATATTAGTTTTATAGTAATTATTGTAAAAATTCTATTAATGTGTTTACAATAATAAACATCAGTTATATATAATATGTGATACTGGTAATGTTTACTAGTAGCAATAAATAGCAAACTCCTTAATTTTATATATATCTTATGAGAACATAAATTATAAGTTTTATGATCTTAGTTTGTTCTCAAAAGAGAACATTATTTTTAAATACAGTGTTCTCAAATTTTTTTGAATGTTCTTGAGAACATTGAGAACATTAAATATTCTTCACTGGGTAGGGGTAAGGTGGGCTCATAGTAAAAAAAAATCAGCTGATTTCTGAAAGCCTCCTTATGGGTCTTTGCTAAAAAAACCATAGTTAGAGATTATTTAAATTTTTAACAATAAAATTTGAAATTGCTAGTGAATAAACTTTTTTTTATTTTATAAAGCTTAAATAGCTTTATAAAGTAAAAAAAAGTTTATTCAAATTGGATTAATAGATAGCTAGCAATTTTTAAATTTTATTGTTAAAATCTAAATAGTCTTTAAAGTTTTTTTTAGCAAAAACCACATATGGGTCCTCAAAAATAAAAACCAGACAATTTGATAATTGTTTGAAAATTAACCTATTTGATTAATCAGGTATAAAATTTAAGTCCAAACTTTTTTACTTAAAAACTTTTGATACTATAATCTAAAAATAGATTTATTAAAATTTTAAAAGCAATCTATAGGTTTACAGATCTAATAATCCTGTTTAAACAGGATTGTTAATCATGAATATACTATTTTTAAATTGTTTTAATTTGTATAACAAAATAGTTTTTGTTGATTTTCTCAAAACCTGTGATTTGCCAAATAGTCTGGTTTTTACTTTTGAGGGCCCATATAATAAAATGTTTATTAATAAAAAGAGATAGCATTTCTGCAATAAATGATTGATTTATTATTTATACTATTACTTCAATTTTTACAATTTCTTTTATATTAGACTAATATGACTAATTTGACAGAAAAGCAGATCTGATATTTTGGATGCAGCTAACTCATAATTCTAATATAAATTTTAATATAGTCAAATTTGTTTGTATAAATTTTAAAATTTTAAATTTTTAAATAAACTTTAAAAAATTATTATATCTTGAACTAGTGGTTATAGTTAACCATTAAAACTAGACTAATGCATAGTATTATATGTCCGGAGCCTATCATATAATGTTCATCATATTACACAAACACATTAATATGCATATGTTAGTAACATTAAAGCACAAATATAGACATGCGTGCGGACAGACAAAAAATTTTCAAATTCTATTTCTGATAAGATTTACATCATATATATGCAATATATCAAAAAAGTAAATTTTGTCAAAATTTTTACAATTGAAGCACATTAGGAAAGTAATTTTTGTATCACTTTGCATAGAAATTAAGGGTCCGTCGCTACGCTCCGGCCAATAAATAGTTAACTATAACTACACTAGTATCATACTATTATAATAGATTTTACTTGATAGTAATAATACTAGTTATACAGAGTGGGTATAAAGATAAGTTATTCAAAAAATTTTTTTTGTTTTATCTTTTTGTTCTTTTTTATTTTAATAGTACTAATATTTATTATTCTTTTTTTAGTTTTAGATTGTTATTTATTTTATTGGTATGTTTCTTTTGTTGTTGGTGCTATCCAGTTCTTTCATCATTGGCGCTATTCAACTTGGTGTTTCTCGTAACATAGTTTTTATATCATTGGCATTATTTAGTTTAGTAATTTTTTCCCATTGCTAGTGCCATCCAATTTGTGCTTCTTGTAATACAGTTTTTTTGTTACTGGTATCTTTCAGTCCAGTGCTTTTCTTTTTATTGTTGGTGCTGTCTAATTTGGTATTTTCTATAACACAGTTTTTTCTTTCGATCGTAGTAGTTTAGTTTATTTGGCTTTTATAGATATTTCCTTTTTGTTACTAATTATTCTTTTTTTGTCATTTGGCTTAGCATTATTCTTTTTCTTCTATTATTGATATTATCCACTTTGGTGGTCTTTCTTTTATTATTCTTTTGTCGCTGGCGTATTACCTGGTCACTTTTATTGCTAGTGCATTACTAAAATATTTTCATTAGGGATGTTATCCTGCTTGTTGAAACTCAGTTCGGCCCTGCTTGGAACTAAACCCAATGAAACTTGAGTTTTTGTGATCATATGATTTTTAATATTAAATCATGCTCCAAATGAGTTTGATAGATCGGTTGAGCAATATTAATTTAGACTATCGTAATGTACCATTTATATGATACCTGAAAAATTTTAGTGATCAGCAAAAATTTTAGCATACAGTACTGTACGTATTGAACAGTTATTGAATGATAGTTATGACGAATAAATAATTACTATCTCATGACGAAAAAATTCAGTTTTCTTTTTTTTTAATTTAATATGGCGTGATATAACGAATAAAAAATTACAAATCAAATCAATTTTCTTTGACTTTTTTTTTAATTTAATGTGGCGTTAATATGGCAAATAAAAAATTCTATTTTATAATGAACAAAACGTACAAAAATCAATTTTTTTTGACTCTTTTTTTTTTTAATTTAATGTGGCGTGATATGATGAATATAAAATTCTATTTTATAACAAACAAAAATCAATCTTTCTTTGACCTTTTTTTTAATTTAATATGGCATGAAATGACGAATAAAAAATTACTATCTTATAACGAACAAAAATCAATTTTCTTTGACTTTTTTATTTTAATTTGGCATGATATGGCGAATAAAAAATTACTATCTAATAACGAACAAAAATCAATTTTCTTTAACTTTT
The DNA here is from genome assembly GCA_003550325.1 of Gigaspora rosea. Lineage (NCBI taxonomy): Eukaryota > Fungi > Glomeromycota > Glomeromycetes > Diversisporales > Gigasporaceae > Gigaspora > Gigaspora rosea. Next base: position 306,192 of record QKWP01000121.1, on the reverse strand, counting down.
TTTTTTAATTAAAAGTTAATTTATTGTGACGACAATTAATCATTTTAATTTTTTTTTTAATTAATAATATAAATATGTGATTTCTTTTTTTTTACATATTTTTTTACTTGAATTTCACTATTCGATGGACGAAGACATAAATATATTTGAAGAACTTATTGATTTAATTAAACCTACCTCTTCAAGTTCAATATCTCAAAATGCACTTGAACCTGGAACGCTTATAGTAACAAACCATCCTCCAAAGCAAGTAAAAAAGGACCCTTTCTGGAATGAACTTACTGAAGCCAGTGATAAACGACATTGCTTCTTTTGCAATAAAGCGTACCGAGCAAAGAAATGTTTTCAAAAGCAAAAATACAATTAACCCAATACGTAACAGGTTGTCTGAAGAAAATGTCTCTGCAAGTCTCTGCTTAAAGATCTGGTATGAAGCGAGGTATTATTGAATGTAATAAAGATTAATAAATTGGATAAAAAAAATAACAGCGAATAGATGAAATAACATTATAATGCAAAAATTTATATATTTTAAATGTATTTGCTTTAATAAAAAGTAATAGTGATATGATTGCCAAAAGAAAAAAAAGTAATAACGATATGATCGCCAAAAGAAAAAAGAAAGAAATAGTGATATAATCACCAAAAGAAAAAAAAAGTAATAGTGATATGATTGCCAAAAGAAAAAAAAAAAATAACGATATGATCGCCAAAAGAAAAAAGAAAGAAATAGTGATATAATCACCAAAAGAAAAAAAAAGTAATAGTGATATGATTGCCAAAAGAAAAAAAAAAAATAACGATATGATCGCCAAAAGAAAAAAGAAAGAAATAGTGATATAATCACCAAAAGAAAAAAAAAGTAATAGTGATATGATTGCCAAAAGAAAAAAAAAAAATAACGATATGATCGCCAAAAGAAAAAAGAAAGAAATAGTGATATAATCACCAAAAGAAAAAAAAAGTAATAGTGATATGATTGCCAAAAGAAAAAAAAAAAATAACGATATGATCGCCAAAAGAAAAAAGAAAGAAATAGTGATATAATCACCAAAAGAAAAAAAAAGTAATAGTGATATGATTGCCAAAAGAAAAAAAAAAGAAGCAGGTATAGCGATAGCAGGTTTTATTAAACTGCTTATGCAAGCATAATTATTGTTGCGGATTATCATGAAATCGGATTATCGTGAAATCCACGTGATCCGTAATCGACCCGTAACCGTGCATCGATCCAAATTCAGCCTGTAATCAACCCGTTGATTAAATCAGATCGTGTAACTTGATCATCAAAAAAAAAAACAATCGAATCGTTTTTTTTTTCTTCAAAAGCAACAAGAAAAACATCACAACATCACCCAAAAAAAACCTACCCAAGAAAAACAACGTACATCCAAGAAAAAACAGCACTCACTATCCACCACCCACCCAAGAAAAGCAACGCCCACCACCCCCCCAAGAAAGCAACGCCCACCACCCACCGCCCACTCAGGAAAAAAAAACTTTTGTTTTTTTTTTTTTTTTAACATGGCGCCAATTCCCAAAATTCTCGAGACAGTAGAAGAGTATCAGGTGATAGTTGAATATATTCGTTCAGAAACTTTCCTGAATAGCATTCTAAAGAGCCCTATCACCCCCACCGTACATTCCAACTTCGTTCGCCGCTACAAGAATTTCGAAGTCAACGAAAATGGAGTTCTTTACGCTAAGCCCGTGGTAAAGAATGGTATAGTTAAGTCCGAAAAACGCCGTGTAGTCCCCAAATACGATGTAGAAATGCGTGCTTTAATTTTAGAACGCTTTCATGACCAAGCAAATCACCGTGAATATCATAAAACTTTTTCTGCGATTTTAGAAAAACATATTGGAATCACACAAGAAGAGGTGAAACTATACGTAAACGAATGTCCCACCTGTGCTATGAATACCTCTATAAAAGAAAAAACCGACGTAATATCTGTAGTGTCTTTGGGCCCTTGGCAGCACGTTCAAATTGACTTAGTCGACTTTCGCGATTTTGCTGAAGAGAATGAGGATTTTTCGTGGCTGCTTACGTGTGTCTGTGTGTTCTCTAAATTTCTTGTCGCAGTCCCGATGAAAAATAAGGAAGCAGGAACGGTCGCGACACACCTTCTTAAGTATGTTTTTAAGATTCTTGGGCCCCCTACAACCCTTCAAAGTGATAACGGTAAGGAATTTGTTGCAAATGTAATCACACAAATTTGTAGGGCCATGAACATTAAAATTAGGCACGGTCGGCCTCGGCATCTACAGTCACAAGAACAAATCGAACGGCTTAATCAGACTATAGGCCGTGGTTTCACTAAGTTACTTTGGGATCAAAACAATCAACTGCAAAGAAAAGACTGGATTAATGTAATCTACATATTCGTCACGTCGTATAATTCAACAGTCCGCACGGCGCATAGCTGTACACCACACGAAGTACTTTTCGGATGGAAAATGCATTGCGTCTACGATACTTCTAGCACAACTGGTTCATTTATGTTCCTTGTTAAGATAGGGTTAGGAAGTTAAAAACGAGTAGGGTTAGGGTTATAACTAGTAGGGTTAGGGTTATAACTAGTAGGATTAGGGTTAGGGTTGGAATTGGCTATATTTTTGTGAAATAACGTGCAAGGGCATTATTTCAAATTTTGGCCTTTGGCCAAAATTCGAAATTATGCCCTTGCACGTTATTCCGATTAGATTTTAGATATTTTTTTCTTTATATTAGCTTTTAGAATTAGCATACTAAACGATTATTTCTCTTTTTTTTATACAGATGAATTAGAAGAAGTCACTACTACCGAAACCACCACTACCGAACCCACCACTACCGAACCTACCACTGCCCAGGCTGTTGCCGTGGAAAACCGTATTTCACGAATGCTGGAGCTCCAGGAATCTGTGAACAAATCACTTGAAAAATATCGTGCAAGGATATATCGGCAAGGAAGTGTACATAGAAAAAAAAAGGCGAATAACACGATTGAAGCCGGGGCTACAATTGCCATTGCGCCAGACCA
>QKWP01000121.1:258451-302642 GCA_003550325.1 Gigaspora rosea | reverse complement strand
TTTTTTTTTTTTTTTTGTAAGCCAACTTTTGATTCAATAAAATGTTTTTACTTATTTTGATTACATAGTCGTGTTGGTAGTCGCGTTTCTGTATTTGAAAAAAAATCAAAACGAGCACCCGAAAAAGTCCCAAACCGTAAAGCTAAAAAAAAATCAAAACAAAGCACCCGAAGCCTAAGTTCAAGCTAAAAAAAAAAAAAAAATCAAAACACCAAACCCTAACCCTAACCCTAACAAAACAGCAAGTTCCAAAACTCACACTAACCCTAACAGCTCAGCGACATAGTTTTAGATCAGAAATCAGATTGGTGCATAGTTATGGGTCAATTACGGATCATGAGATTTCACGATAATCCGATTTCACGATAATCCGCAACAATTATTAATGCATTTATATAAACTGAGTTCAAAAAATTGGTTTTTATTTAAATGTGCTCTGAACAAAGTTCCAACCGGTTTTAAGCACAAGCTAACCAGTTGGAACAGGATAACATCCCTAATTTTTATCTTGGGTATTGCCTGGTTTGTTGCTAGTGCATTATTTTGGGTATTGTGTTTTTTAATTGTATAGCAAAGTATTCATTTCTTTTTGTTTGCTTTTAGTTGCATGTTTGTGCAGTACTAATTTTTTTTAGGTTTAGATTAGATTTCTATATTATGCTTTTTGATATGTTACTGGATATAGTCATCGTTAGTGTTAGGTTTTTTTGTATTGTGTTTGACTTTTGTTTGTTATACCATACGTTAGGCTTTTGTGTTCTTTAATTTTTGATACAGATAAGATTTAGTAATTAGAAAATTAGCTTGAAAGTTAGGGTTAGAGTTAGAGTTAGGGTTAGAATTAAAATTAGTTTTAAATGTTTAGGAAATTGGAGTGAAGTAGAGGTGATAGCTATATAGTGAGTATTTACAGAATAAGCAAAATAGACTCTATAGATGTTACTAAGTATAAACAAAGCAACACAAGATGTTTTACTCATAATTAAGTAATAAAAATAATATAAAATGCACCTATGGTGTTCAACACCAATATGCGGTGTAATATAAAGATCAATTTAAAAAACTAAACAAAAAACACCCAAAAATTAAATTTAATAAATGTTAATAGTTAGGGTTAGGGTAAGGCATATTATATAGTAAAATTTCACAAGGAATTTTTATTTTTTTAAAAAAAAAGTGGTTTCATAGATAAAATTTTGAGTTATAAGATATTTTTTAAAAAAATATCAAAACAACAAAAATTTAGGTTACATCTGATTTTTATGTTACATCGCATTTAAAAAATTTAATTGCTAAAGATTATTATAGTATTGAATTCTAATGGTGCATTTTAGTAATGTCGAAGTGATATATATAAATGTATGTATAACTGCTAGAATAGTTAAAGCCAATAAAGCCAATGCTTTGAGAATGATTTTTTGGTAGTATTAATTGTCTAAAAATAAAGTAATATATATATGTATGTACATATATATGTAAAAATAAAATTAATATAATAATAGTGATTGGCATATTTATAATAGTTATAAATAATTACTAGTTATAACTAACTAATGATTATTTATAACTATTTGGTTAAGGTTAACTATTAATATAGATTAAAAATGTTACTTTATCTATTCTAAACTCTAAATATTAAATACAATAAAAAACTCCTAATACAAAACACTTCAAAAATATAGCAATACTGAAGCTATATTGATTCTATAATAGCATCACTATCAATGACGATGATTCTATTAACAATAATTTATCAACAATAGCACCTATATCAGGAAAATAAAAAAAAATTTAACAAATTTTGGATAACTTTTGAGCTAGTGATCAAAACTTTGCAAATTTAATACTATTCGATTTATCTTGATAAAGTAGAATAAATAGTACCAAAATTATCAAGTTTCAATTACTAGAATACAAGAAAAATAAATTTTATAAACATCTAACTAACTTGCCAACTAGTAGATCAAATTTAATGATTTTAGTACCATTTGTTTTCTCTTGATAAGACAGTTCGAATAGTACCAAAAATATTAAAATCAAATCACTAATTAATGAAATATTTGCAAAAAACTTTTTGTAATGCAGTTCTGCACAGAAATTTAAAAAAGAAATTTAAATTTCTGTGCAGAACTGCGTTACAAAACATTTTTTATAAATATTTCGTTTAACTAGTGATCAAATTTTAACATTTTTAGTACCATTTAAACCTTTTATTGAGAGAAATCGAATAGTACTAAAATTATTAAATTTGGTCTACTAGTTGGCAAAATAGTTTGATATTTATAAAATTTATTTAAATAGAAGTTTTTTGTGATCTAGTGATTAAAACTTAATAATTTTGGTACCATTCGATCTGCCTCATTGAGATGAATTGAATAGTATCAAAATCATTAAGTTTTGACTACTAGCTTACAAGTTATTGCAGAATTTGTTAAAATTTTTCAGGGTTACAGATTTTTGCAAATCTGCACTATATTTATTTTCCCAATGATATCGATTCTATAAATAGTGTTACTATTAACAATGGGCCAATAATGTGAATTCTATTAATAATATTTCTATTAATAATAGCACCAATGATATCTATATTAATAGTAGTATCACTATATTCTTCACAATAACTAAGATAAAAAAAGAACCATTAATTAGTGTTCTGATCTGGGTCAGGTGTCCCATACAGATCACCTGACCCAATGGGTCACGGATCAGAAATTGTTCTAATCTGGGTCAAACGGGTCACGACTAGGGATAGTAAAAAAAATGTTTAACCCATTTTTTCCGATATAAATTCGTAAACCAAAATTTTTATAAAAGTAAAATTATAGTAACAGAATGAAAAAATTTTTTTTGCGCTTTGCAAAAATGTTATGTAAAACCACGGGAAATCAGACGATTTTTCGATTAAGATTTGTTTCTATAAATTGATTACTAATCAATTCGTAAAGTCAAAATTACACAAAATTACAATGCTTTAGATTTTCAAAATATGTACAGTACTTTGATACTGTTACTTGAAGTGGTGTATTATTTATCTACATTATTATGGTTATTCATTATCTTGAAAGCATAATTTAATATATCAATTTACATAAATTTTAATTTGACTTTTTTGTTAAGAACACAGAGATTTTCTGTTATTATCACTGTAAAAATTATAGGCACTTTTTTGCAAAGTGCTATAAATTCAAAGTGCGATTAACTTTAAAAAACTTCCATATAACCCGTTGACCCAGGTCATGATCTATTTTACTTATTTGCGCAGGTAATACAATCCAAAAAAGGAAAATCGATTTTGTAAATAAACCAAGTGCATGAAATAAAAATTTAGGATTAGAGTCTTAAGGTTAGAGGCTATAAGATTATAGTGATGTTTAATATAAGTAAAATTTCATTCCCGTTATTTTTAATTAGTGCACCAAGATTGATTTAAACATTAGTTTTTGTGTATTTTCGCTTTTTTCTTCTTTTACGCGTGTTCGAATTTTTTGTCGGGCTGATCCGGAATAGTCAAAATTTGCACTCTCCGATGGCTATGGAGCTTGTATTACCTGTGCAAATAAGTGAATGCGATCATGATCTGGGTTAAATATCTGACCCGGGTCGGAATACTAACATTAATAACATGTTCACAAACCAGAACAATAAGAACTAAGCACTACAAGCAAATAGAATAATACTTCACAGAATTTTCAAAAAAGCCTAAAAATTCTTCTAATAACATTTAGAAAAAAAAGAAGCATTAGCAACAAGCTTGCAAACTAGAACAACAAAAACTATAATAAATGAAATTGTACTTTTCAAGAAGGTTCTTCACAATACAAAAAACAATAATACTATAAGTGAAATATTTAGTAATATTGAAATTCTAAACTAAAAAAAAAAGAAGAATTAGTTGACTTTATATATGAATTAGGGGGCATCCATAAATAAAGTTATACAAGAGGGGGGTTGGACGAATGATAACGTTTTTCTCAATAAGTAGGGGAGGTCAAAAAAATATAACGTAATTTTTTTAGAAAAAATTGGCTAAAAATTGATCCAGTGGTCCAAATTTAATGGTTTTGGTACCATTCGATTCGTCTCGGTGAGAGGAGTCGAATGATACCAATTTCATTTCATTTGGATCACTGGATCAAATTTTATTGGCTAAATACTATTGGTTATTATGTTTTCTTATAAAATTACTAAAAAATCAATGGGTTTTTTGTGAATAACTATTAATCCAGTGATCCAAATAAAATGATTTTGGTATCATTGGATTCGTCTCACTAAGACAAATCGAATGGTACCTAAATCATTCAAATCGATAGTAGAGGGGGGGTCCAGCGCTACTATGAGGGGGTACATAACGTTATTTATGGATGCCCCCTTAAAGCAAAAACTAGAAAAAACTTAGAAACAACAAAATTTTGTTATCTAAAAAGAACAAATTAATTATATGTATATACAAACAAAAAAGCTTCTAAAACAATAAAATGCTATTGAAGATTAGGGGCATCCATAAATAACGTTATACAAGAGGGGGTTGGACGAACGATAATGTTTTTCTCAATAAGTAGAGGAGGCTCAAAAAAATATAATTTTTTTAGAAAAAATTGGCTAAAAATTGATCCAGTAGTCCAAATTTAATGATTTTGGTACCATTCAATTCGTCCCAGTGAGAGAAGTCGAATGGTATCAATTTCATTTCATTTGGATCACTGGATAAATTTTATTGGCTAAATACTATTGGTTATTATGTTTTCTTATAAAATTACTAAAAAATCAATGGTTTTTTGTGAATAACTATTGATCCAGTAATCCAAATGAAATTTTCTTGGTATCATTGGATTCGTCTCACTGAGACGAATCGAATGGTACCTAAATTATCCAAATCGGATTACTGTGTCACAATATATTGAAGTTTTTGTAAAATTTTATATATAAACATACGGATTTTGAAAAAATTTTTTATATAGTAGAGGGGGGGTCCAGCGCTACTATGAGGGGTACATAACGTTATTTATGGATGCCCCTTTATAGTAACAGTGGCATTAGCAAAAATACTATAACAATAGTGACAATAGTAACAATACCAGTAATAATACCAATAATACTAGCACTATTAATAATAATACTAATAAGAGTAGCACAAGTAATGATATCAGTAATGATAGTACCATTAAAAATGATACCAAAAGGACAATACCAGTAATGACAAAAACCTGTTATTTAAAAAAAATAAAAGCATTAGTTAAACATATCACAAAGTGAAAAAAAAGAAATACAAAAAAAAAATACTTATATACATAAATTTGATATTGTGTAACTAGTAATAATCAAACATATATAAACAATAATGATCTTATCCAATATAGATGATATTATCTAGAGTGAAAATTAATTAAATTATAGTAAAAATATATAAAAAATTAAAAAATATAAATATATATATATATTTAGCTATGATTTTCTAAGCAATTACCGTATAGCAAAACCCGGACATTTCTCATATAGGTCATAACTGAATTTTGGACAATTTTGGTACAATTTGCTGAAAATGACAAAATATATTTGTTTAAATAACTTTTAATCTAGTGATCAGAATTGAATGAACTTTTTTTTGTTAGATGCGCCTTACTGAGTGCTTTATTTTAAAAAATGTTTGTTCAAATTGGTCTACTAGATACTAAAATAATTGGCAAAAACTATTTTTTGCATCTCAAATTTTAGGGGTTTTTGCTGAAAAAAACAAGTATGACCTCTATACTAGATGTTTGGGATCCTCATATAGCACTCGATAAAGTACCTTAGGTATTAACCAAAAAACTCATGTTAACAACAAATAGTACCTCGGGTACTGTGTATGGTTGTGAATACTATGTATAGGGGATACTGTGTTCGGTAGAAGGGGTACTATGTTTGGCAAGGGTATACTTTACGATCATAAACTTTCTTAGTACTCGGGTTTAAATAAATTTTTAAGGCTCTGTGAACAATATAGTACCGGGTATATATTGATCTTCAAGGCTGTTAGACTAATACAGTACCCAGTACTAATATATAAAGGTACTATTTAATGAGGGTACTTTATGGCGTGCTATACGGTACTAATCCAAATTAGCTAAAATTTTTACTATAAATAGATGTAATATTAGGCTACAACATATTAAATTTGTGAATTTTAATTAGTAGTTTTTAAGCAATTTTTTTATAAATTACTTATACAAATTGTATAAAATTTTAATATGCTATAGCCTAATATCATATCTATTAACAATAAAATTTTAGCTAATTTGTATTAGTAGTTGTTAAGAATATTATAGCTAGAATTAAAATAAATTTACAATATTTATATTTTTACTATAATAATAAGAAAATTACTACAAATCACCACTGGTGATTATCACCGGTGATCTACAATGCATAAAACAAAATAAACAAAACAAACTAAATAAAAATTAAATCTCTTTAATATTAGGGTAAGAGTGAGAACTGGGATGGGGCAGTAAGTATGGTTTATACCAAAATTTTATGAGGAATTTTTTTTTTGCATAAAAAAAAGTAGTTTTATAGGCAAAATTTTAGATTAGAAGCAATTTTAGGAATTTTTTAAAATTTTTTTGTTTTTGTTACACAAAAATTGATCTACATGTTACACCTGATCCTGAATTTTAATTGGTAAATTGAACACCGGTGATGATCACCGGTGGTGATAAATAGCAAACTTCTAATAATAATTATTTTTTTAATAAAATAAATACAGTCAGATCTTCCACTGATTTTCCTAAGTGCACCCAGATATAAGTTTGCATTTATAAAGAGTGTGTATTTATAGAAATATAAAAAAAATTATATAGCCAATCAGAAGAAAGTATCAATGCATATGGTTAATAATACTTGTATTCAGAAATACCAAAACTAGGTGATATTTGTATTATCTATAGTTTTATTGTTGATAAAAAAAATTTATTTAAAATCGAATTGCCCTTTTTTCTTAAATACTTATATATAAAATTGATTAAGTGGAAAATCGTGATTAAAGGGTAAAAAATGATCGACAATACATAGTAATATACGGCGGGCATTTGATATTAAAAATTATTTATTACTGGAATGGTGAACATTTTTCTAATTAAAAATGTCAAGAAATAAAAAATATACTATAAAACTCGTAAACAAAGGGCAAATAAGCTCAAATCTTCATTACGGACCATACTCTCTTGATTGGTGGATTCCAAATTTAAAAATTACAGAGGATAATATACGAACACTTCCTTTACGTCTTTATATGAATGTAATAACCCGAATAAATAATTACGACTTTACTTTATCTATTGTTAATAGGCCTTCTAACCCCTTACAACCAGAATTTTTATGCTCGATAGAAGAAAAAATTAGTAATATAGAGGATACACCTTCAGCCGCCATTAACTTTATATATCAAGAGTTGTTTAAAAATCAAACAAAATATTCTGGATTAGTAGTATATGGGTTTTATGACAATGAAATTGTATCAGAATTACTAGCCGATATTTCATTTTTTCCATTATATTTACGAATTAACAGGTTTTCCATAGTAGTTTCAAGTATTGGATATTCTTCACGGGAAGATCTTCTATTTGCTGGACCAGGCTATGCATCATCTTTAGTAATATATCATAATTCAGAAACCTATCATATTTTACAACAGATATTGGAAGATCACTGTAGTTTGCGGGCTTTTAAAGGCCAAAATCAAATATGTCAAGATGTTGGTAAAACATCAACTATCGTTTGGAAAAAGTATAGAATGTGCAAAAATAATGATCATCTTGCACTTTTTGGACTTAAGGATTCGAAAGTTCAAGCATTATTAGCAAATGAAAGAAAAAAAGCATAACATGCACGTCATGTACATCACTTCAGTGGAAAGACAGGTCAACTTTGCAACAAATATTTAACCTGCATATTAAGCGTAGAAAACTTACTGTTCCTACTGAAGAATAGGAAGCCCTTTTTACTAAGTAGATAACACAACAAAGTTCAATAACTCGGTTTCCGCATATTTTGTATAGTATGTACCCACCTGATTATGCATTTCAACACAAAGATTTAGTAGCTTGGCGTGCTATGTTTAAAGCATATGGATGCACAAATATTACGCCCTATTCAAAAGAAGAATCTGAAATCGAATTTTGGACATGTGCAGCAGACCCTAGGTCAGATCGGCAAACTCTGTATAATTTGCATCAATGGGAATTACTTCAGATACAAGATTCTCCATGTAATGTTAAAATAAATTATCAATTTTGTGAAAGTTTTCACCATGCACTAGATATTAATACTAGAGAAGTTAAAGGAAAAATTCGAATACTTTCTATCATTGCGCTTGACTTTAATTATCAGGTTCTTCAAAGTGAACTAGAAGTAGGCATCAAATGTTTATTCTGTAATGATTTATTAATATGATACGATTTTACTATTAAATACAGGTGACCTTAAAAACTATATACAAAGCCAAAAGGCATGCCCGTCTTTACGGTGCTGGTGCTCCACCTCTAGAAATTCCAAAAAAAAAACTAAACTAATGGCCGAATTCAAAGAGAGACAATTTGAATCTTTTTTTTCTGATAAAGATAACGTTACGATGAGCTCTTATAAGATAGACCTGAAAACAAACTTACCTATTCTATACTTGCGCGATAATAAGGTTGCGCTTTGGAAAAAGTTTCAACAAACCTTTCCGGATGGAATGAAAAAAACTTCTTTCATGGGACGACTTGAAAATTGCACACAACTACAATATCGGGATGATTTGGGGGGTCTCTGTGGAATTTGTAATGAATACGGTTTTGGATCATTCGAAATTTTAATTGGAATTGCACGCAATACATATATTGACAAGATGGAATTGGTATCAATACATATTTTTGCTCTTTTTTTATTGCTTGAGTAGAACGCCATCGCTTTGATTATTATGCCTTTTTTTATGCGATTAGTTCGCAACGTTTTTTTTAACTATTCGAGTTTGTATTACGTTACCGATACTTTGCTTCATACATGTTTGTTTTTATTTAGAGTGCGTGGCAAAAAAATTTTTTTTTTTTAAATTAGAAAGCTTTTTTTTTTAATTCGAAAGCTTTTTTTTTTATAATTCGAAAGCATTTTTTTTTTATATAATTCGAAAGCCTCTTTTTTTTTTTTAATAAAGTAGAACCTTTTTTCTTTTATTGTACTAGAACAAAATGCTTTCACGAATTGAACATTTGCGACGTCATTTCAAGAGAGAGTTTGAAAAAGAGTTAGTAATCTCACCGGATGGAACGATTTCGCATGATTCTTGTATCGATCATTGCCTTCCGTACGCTTTTGGAGAATGTTCAGCATTACATATTTCGAGATGTTCCGAGTGTGAACAGTTTTATGGATTTTTTGACCAGTTAGAAAATCGAGTAACTGACGAAAATATAAAGCAACAACTACACGAAGTTAAAGAGCGGCTAAAGCACTATCTGGGTCACCAGGCACGAAAAGTCTATCTCAATGCGCAATTCAAGGCTACTTTAGCTCAATTGAATTCTAAAGGTGCACTAATAGTAGCTGATTATAAGATGCGAATTCTTCCAAGGTCTGCCCGCGAGACAAAAAAGGATTTCATCAGAAATCTGCTGAAATGGGAAATTTTGATGGAATTGAAGTTAGAAAGGATAAACAAAAGGTGTTCTTTCATTTTCAGGAATCAGCTGAAACTGAGAATTCTGATGGAATTGGAGTTGAGAAGAATTAACAAAAGGCATTCATTTATTGCCAAGAATCAGCTGAGATGGGGTATAGATTTGTCTAATTGATTTTGATTATTTCATCTTTAACTAATTCGAATTTCGTTTAGACACATTGAGGAAGAATTTCAAATGTCTCCAGGTTGGGCGTTCCCAGCCAACGCTAAATTTGGAAAAAAGGGTAAAGGCAAAAAAATCAAAGCAAAGATTGTTAATTTGCTAAAGCAATTCTTTTTAAATGGAAATATAAATCCTAAAGACAAGCTAACGGCCCAAGAAATGCACATGGAGCTTGAAGAATTCGCACGATCCGGAGAAATTGATAATGATGACATCCCTCAAGTATCTACAATTCACAACTGGATTGGAAGATATTCGAGAGAATTTAATCGCGAAGGGACAATCATTGCACTCGATACATTCAATGCTAGTGGTTCATCTTCAAATTGCTAATATTAGTGCGTATTTTATTATTTATTTCTGCGTCTCAGTTATATTTATATTGAAAATAGATCGAATTTTTATTACACTGAAAACAGAATATCTAGTCGTAAGTTGAAAATGATGAACGTAAGGCTTTTGTTTATCACCAGGAAACTGCTGGGATGGAAAATTTTGTTAGAATGGTTCAAGTTAGAAAATGAACAATTTACCATGAAATAAACAGCTCAGATTTATGAATTTGATTTTCATTCGCATTGACCCAGTTTCGAATGTAATAGTTATTGTTTGAATCATTTAATGTGTTGTATGTATATCCATTTAACATGAATTTCGCAGAAGTATTGTTTTTATTGACCCACTATAAAAAAAATTCTTTTCGTTTTAAAACCTACGCTGGTTATATATTCTAATTTACTTGGGGATTCTCAATACTATATTTGATGAAAACACCTCCTAGTTATTAATAACCACTTAAAGTTTTGTGGCTTCCAAGTGCACGTTCGAACACATTTGTTTTAAGGGGTCAGAAAAAACGGGCGATAGTCAAAAAAAAAAAAAATATTTATTATGCTACATATTAACTATAGATTCTTCGCGCAAATTACATCAAATGAATCATATGTGAATTACATATTAAAAAAACCATATCTCAATAAAAATTCTATACTATATCACACGGGGCAATACGGCACTTAACACTCTAGTTAATCTCGTTAATCTCTCCACACAATCTTCTAAAATATACGGTATTGAACACTGCCCATATTAAAATGGTAGAATGTCGTTAATAAGGGATTAACTAAAAAAATAAAATGAAATAAAATAATAGTTTTACTTAGCTAATCCTAGCATGCGTTCTAAACCAAAATTTCTTAGTATGAAAATATACTTCCGAAAACTACCGTGTAAACCTATGATTTACTCGAATAAAGGTCTCTTCAGCACTACACAAGCTTACTTCCTTTATTTTCCTTAATAAAATCGATGGGAACTTCTCTACATCTATCTCTTTATTGAAGTCAAATTCATTCGTTTATCGAAAACTTCTAACTCAGTTTTGTTATTTAGTCGCACATGTTACCTACCACATTAACGACGTGAGATTCATTATATATATAAAATCTACATTTTGTTTGACGTAACAAAATAATAACTTTACCTTGATTTTTTATAACGCCAAATAGTTTCTACGAGCTCACGTATCTGAATAAAACTAAAAATAAAAAGAAAATGCTACATTTTTTAAAAAAATAGGATCGAAATTATTACTAGACCTGAAATATTTTGACTGGAATGTGCGTTTTCTACAGAGTAAAGTTGATAACTTACGTGGTAAAAAAGAGTTTTATTTAAACTAGTGACTTTATTTGTTATGCTCTATTAGATTTGAAGTTCAAATATTATTTTTTTTAATTATAATATGAATTATTTATAAGGTCAAAATGAAGTATTGGGTGTCAGTTATGATTGATCTCCGCCGTATGATCATATAAAATTTATATCCTTGATCTGCGATTTACCACTTAAACAATATCGATTATCTTATTTATCGAACAATTGAACCCTGTAATTATTGATTTTTAATTTCTAACTACCTCTAGCTACTTAATTGGGTCTAATCAGAGTAGATAATAGAATTACTTGTAATCTCAAAGATCTAGAGAATCATTTAATCATATGATATTGTAAATGAAGTTCACAGAAAAATCTTAAAATAATATTTTAATTATATGATTATCCAGTATTTTAATTGGTCAAATTTTTATATAGATCACATGCATGTATTTATGGAGGTGCATATATAAGTCTGGAACTACAAATTTATGCATATGCAAAAGTTGGAGGGTATGCACTTATCATTAAGTCCCAAGCTTGGAACCAGGCTAAGATGTGCACTTAAGAAGGCTATGCACTTAGAGAAAGTGCACTTAGGGAAGTCTTACTGTAATAGTTTTTTAAAGATATTTAAAGATTATTAAAAAATTATAAAAAGAAACTCATTTTCATATAGCCCTATATCTGATATACAGTAGCTAATTATATTTAGAAAGTAAATTTTTTTGTATTTTTTATTAGAAAGGTAGAAAATTTGTAGATAATTTTAATTAAACAATAATAAGTAATGTATTACATAACTATATGCTCTATTCATATAGAATCACTATGCCAATTTGTTGCTATAAATAATATTCTATATTTATAATATATATTTTATTGAACCTGAACATGTTCATAAACTTTAAACTAAACTTGAACTAAATTAAAAATTTAAGTTTAGTTTAGGTTCAGGTTCAAAGATTCAATGTTCAGTTTAAATTTAATTAAACATAATTTTGAATCTAAATTGAACTAAACTAAACCTAGAAGCACTAGTTAAAGTAGGGTTTAAAAATAAATTTAATATTTAAAAAGTATATGGGAAAAGTTAATAAAAAATGGAACAAATTTATTAAATAAATTTGTTTCATTTCTAATGGCTTCCCTTATGTAAATTTTAGTAATATTTATATTTTTAAATTAAATTCAAAACATATGGGCCGATTTTTGGAATTTATAAATAGAGTGTATTTTTTAAAAACTTTAAAGCTAAATAACCTTTGATATACTAGTCCGTTTTAAATAATTTTACTACAAAATGTTCGTCTCTTTGAGACAATTCCAACTAGCCCAAAATCATTAAAATCCAATCACAGGATCATAAGATAATGCGCTATCAGTGTGTCACTATTTGATAGCGCATTATCTTATGATCCTGTAATTGGATTTTAATGATTTTGGGCTTGTTGGAATCATCTCAAAGAGATGAAAATTTGGTAGTAAAATCATTTAAAACGGACTAGTGTATTAGAAGTTATTTGGCTTTAAAGTTTTAAAAAAATACACTTTACTTATAAATTCCAAAAATTGGCCTATATAATTTAGTAAAATTATATACCAAATTGGAAGTAATGATATTAGGCAGTATGGGTAAAGTGGTAACATGTGAATACCAATTGTTGGTTAGAAAAAACATACAAATTTGGATCACTATATAGTAGGAATCTAGAAGATTCTAGTAGGTTTAGATCATGAATAAAATTGTCCAAGTTTTAGTACTTGTAGTAGTATATAGATTGGAAATAATAAAATTGTAAATAATCATTATATACTTAATAAAAAGACCAAGAGACATGACCTCACCTTAAAAAAAAAAATTAGTATAATTTATATAATGTTTTATATATTTTGTAAAACTAGTTTTATACTTTTTTTTTTAGGTTTAATGACCATCTACTTTGGTCGATGGTTTTATTGAATATTTGTAATATTTGTTACATGAATAAGTGTACAACTAGCCACACGTGCACTTTTGGTGCCTAATTTAAGTAGTCTGCCCAAAGGTTCTACACTAGCTGTCATACCTGCAAACCAACTACGGGACCTGCCTATTTAAACTTTTTGACCCATGCTTCTTCTATTACTATCTTACCTATAAGCCAATATATATTATGGCTTTTCTAGGATTATTCTCAATAGCCACCGACCTTAGGGCTACTTTACCCTTGTAGAAATTGCTAGCCATTTACAAAAATATGTCCCACATCATATAACTATTGTGGTCTTCAGTAACTTGCGCCAAGGCCACATCGTTACCTACATTGCCCTTATAAGGTTCATTCTGACCCAGTACAACCTTATTTTGGTAGCACCATTAGATCTTCTCTACCTCTTTACTCGGGACTTGCCAAATGGGTTTTTGTTTTTCTGGTTCCCTGGATTTGCGATGTAACAAACACCATTGCACTCGAAAGCTCCCATTCAAGATGGTAGAACCAAGGTTACAGGTTTCATACCCAACCAAACTGAGCCACAGTTACCGAACACAGGTCTCTTTTTCATTATTGTCACCGGTGGGATTTGAACTCTCAACCTGCTACTTGGGGGGTAACAACTTGGCAACTTCTCTAAGTTGCTACACCCATAAAACTAGTTTTATACTATAGTTAAAGTAAACTATTTTACTATAAGTTATCTAAATCTTATAAATTCTAATATTTACTAACAACTTTAGATTCTTAGTATTAGGGTTTTTCAAGTATTTGAATCAAATATTATCTTCTAATTTAAATACTCAAAAGAATTATAATAATTTTACAAATAGCCTAGTTTACCAACAATTAATTTTTAAATAAAATTATTTTACTAGCAAAAGCAATTAATTTATCAACAATTTTACTTTACTAATAGTTTATTTTACTAAAAACTTATATTATAAAGTACTTGCTATATATTTATTAAGATCAGGTTGGAATTAGAATTAAAGCTATTTGAAGTTGAAACTTTGTTTAATATTATCTTTTGTATTTACAAAGAGAGTGAAGAAAAATTAAAGAAATATAAAAATTAAACATAGTATATTAAGAAACCCAGATGTAAGCCAGTTATTATATTGATCAATCTGTCACTTCTATTTTTTAATTTTTTGAAAAAAGCTCAAAAAATGGAGAGAGGATAACATTAAATAAAGTTTCAATTTCAAATGGTTTAAATTTGTGTAATTTATAGAAAAACTTGTTAGTAAAATAAGCTATCAGTGAATTAATTAATAAAAATATTAAAAAACATGTTATTTTGCAAAAGGCCCTTTAAATAACATTTTTATTAATAAAATTGGTAATTAACAACTTTAGTTAAGTTGTATATATAGTTAAATAACTTAAGTTGTTCAAAGTTGGCATAATTCATTTAAAGTAGTTTAATACTAATTTTATTAATAAAAAGGTTGTTTAACAGATTTTTTGTAAAATAACACGCTTTTTAATATACTGTATATATTTTAAACTCCCGATAATTAATAGTTGGTGAACTGAACTGTTGGTAAAAAAAAAAAAAAAAAAAAAATAACACAAATCCATATATACAATTAGTATGTCCTATACTCTTTTTTCTTAATAAATAGAATCTAGTATCCTTATTTATTTTCTTTTATTTAATATTTGTTTTCTAGCAGATAAATCTTTATATAATAGTTAACATTATCAAAGGTCTGGTTGCCTCCACAGGTCAAATAATTAACAATTAGGTTACTGATAGATCAATAACAATATAATATAAATATGGCAATATATCGGTTTTATTCGTACCGTTTCTGACAAGGTTCTAAAAACTACACTATAATACTATCGAAATATAAAAATATAGCACGTATAAAAAATTTATTACTACTCAGCCCGATTATAAGGTCAACACGTATCATAAATTTCAAAACAAAGAATCGGAAATGGTTTGCATGGAAAATAACTACGCTCATTTAGTAAAGTTTTTTTAACCCAAATGTCCTCACCATATTGTGCAAAATAACGCTGCTATTTTAAGACACGTAGTTCAAAATGAGCTAATACAGTACATCCATAATTTTATTGTTAAAAAATTCTTTTCTTTAGCTCTCTTAAAATTATATGTCTCGAATAACGCTCATAGGAGTAGATGCGGTACTTTATTATTTTAGGGATCAAGGTTTAGGTAAGTCGAAACCAACTTTATGGATAATCACGGGTCATGACTTCAGCATTGCAATGAGAAATCGACTTCGAGGTCATTTTAAGATCCCTATCAGGAATGGAACGTACATAAAGCTTTTTTTTTTTCGACAATCCATCAGGAACGGTATTTTTGCCTTTCTTCTAGTTTAACAAAAGTTATCAATAAAAAAAAATTTTACAAAAAAAATGATTTATACAAGAATCCAAACGATTTTTTGGTTTGATCTGATTTTGCATTTCCTTTGCATTATTATCAAATAAATTTTTTATGGAAAAAAAATTTATAGGGAGTGATTAATAATACTAAACCCCCCGGGTGAGGAATGAGCTTACTCTAATTTAGAGATTTCGGAGAATCTTCAGGTTTAGGATAACAGGTATTAAACTGGATCAGACGACACCTAACGCTAAATATTCAACTATATAATCCCTACTCTAATATAAAGTATATAGCAAGATATTGCAATAGATTAATATTTAGAAATGTAAACATTTACATCCAGCCGCATTCATTGCAAGACCAATGAATAGTGGTCGTGTATCTATCGTTGCATTAGGAAGGCTGAGCGTTTATTTATCGATGTTTGTTGGGTCCTTTAAAAAAATAAACACGTTAGAGCGTAACATCAAATATATTAAATCAAGAAAGACCACGAAATGTTTTTTTTTTCATAGCCATATAATTTGTTGTTACTATCGTTATCGTTACCAAGAGGTTTCTTTTTAAATTTCGCAAGTTTAGCAGTTATCGTTTAATTATTTGTTTCTGGATCTCTTTAAACCTTCATTTAGCATTCTTAATATTACAAACATTAATCAAAAAATAAATGATAATGCATTCAATAGTAAAACTCATTTCTTTTTTAATATTGGCGCTACAATTTACACTAACATGTTCAAGATTTATACATCCGACTTATGAAGTTTTCTCCAATAACCGAAGCCCACTTTCAAATAGAGGAGGCTTTCAAATAATTCAACCAAAACCTGGAAGTTTTTTCCCACTTGGTTCAAATCAGACCATTATATGGGACTATCCGATCGCTCCAAATCGTAAATAATAAAATAACTTTTTTCGCTGAGAAATATTTTTTCTTTCTAAAAATTGACGCATGTTTTTCTTTCTAAAATTTCAGCAGAAATTTACGTAACCATTACAGCAAATTATCGTGACAAAAAATTAGGAAAAGAAGTTGTTTTTAATAAAACAACAGTAAGTTATATACGTAACCAATTTTCTTTTTGTTTTTTTTTTTTTTTGGATATTTTTTATTTTTTTACGCTCAATGTCGTTAAACAACTTTACCATCTATTTGTAAATCAAAAGACATTATACCCCTCAAACTTAACTTACAGAATAGAAGAAATATGGTCAACAGATGCCTCATACAACGTAATCATTCAAATAGCAGCAAATCCAAGCATTAATGTAACATCGGGTCCTTTTTACATTTGGGAATCGCGGGCGAAAAGTCAATTTATCGTTCAATGTTTTATGAACATTTTAGTTTCTGTTATGTATATTAATATTTAACGTGACATTATCTGTTGCGATTAATAGTTTTTTTTTTTTTTTTTTTTTTTTTTTTTTTTTTTTTTTTGACGAAAGTTTTACCCTTATTTGTGTTATCATTTTTATTTTTTATTTTTTATGCCATTTTTATTGAAAGGTTAAATTCTAAAATTTTGAAACCCATTTATTTTTCGGATCCATAATAAGCACATATCGATAAAAAATACTAAAAAAAATAAGATAAAAATCGAAGTGCATACATGGTCTTTATGCGCATGTTCTATATACGGTATTTAGTTTCTTTAGACGTAGATCGCTGTCAATTATATTTACATTCAAATAAAATAAACGATCATAAATTTTGAAACAAGAGTGTAAATTTAAAATATTCTTAAGAATCAAAATTTGAAGCCGGTGGTTTAAGAATTATTTCAATCATCTTCCGCATACTGTATATAAATTGTGTATATATGTTGTACGTCGGAATAGAATCTTGGTAGGTTTAGAATCATATAAGTTGATTCCAAGTACACTTATGTTGAAACGAAATTTTAAATTCACTCAAATCAGTAAAGAATTTCGAACTAACTTGAAGGTGATTCCGAATCCATTTAGCGCATATTCAATTAAAAACATTATAATAAATTAATTTAATCAGCAGTTATGATATTTCTGTATCTCGTACGTCGAAATGGAATTATTGTGGATTTAGAACCCACTTAGGTTGGAACAGAATTCCAAATGTAACCCAAGTTGATACGAAATTTAAAAGCAACCTAAGTTGATTCTAAATTGATCGCAAATTTAATATCAAGTTGATTTTAAATTCGATGCAACAATAAATGTGTAGTTGATTGACGTAACAATTGTTAAATAAATAATTTACATCATAAATTGTCAAGATAAAATACAAAATTTTTATTATTTTATTATTTCACTTTTTCGTCCTTTGCAAAAACACAACCAAACCTCAAGATTATCCATTTTTTGCATCATAATGCATTTGAAGAAATGCTTTCCAAATATCTTAGCAGCAAATCGACTAATAGTCGACGTAAAACCTTTATAGCACGTAAAGACTTTGATTTTTGTATTAAGGCTTTACATAGATCCAGCAAATGCAAGAAAACGATCGAAAAACACTCCTCCTGTAAGATCCTCAAATGACATATTGCTTGGATGCAAATCCGGCATTATTGGATTACTTGTAAGTTTCTAGAATTATATATTGTAGTGCAGTCGACCCTGGATATATGAACGTTCCTATAATGACCTTCAGATATAACGAACACAACATTTTCTATAACGAATTTTTTTTTTCAACGCACGTAAGCAATCTAATACTAATCATGGATGTAAAAACTTCATGTAATGCTTTTAAATTTAATTAATAAATAAACTCTGTCTTAAGCGACTTAAATTTCAAAACAAAGTACTCGATGAAATAATTTGGAATACACTTAATTTTAGTGTAGGTTGAATTGGAATTCTTTAACGACTCAGGCATGTTTTAGAATTCTATTACAACCTATGTTTATTTGGAATCAACCTAAAGGTGGATTCTAAATTCCATTCCGACGTACGACATATATGCTATGCATCATTTCTTAACTTATGTCAATTAGTAATTGCAATCGGGTATAAAATTAATAGTCATTTATTCTTTATAATCTTAATTGACCTTTTATTTTTTTAAAAAATTATTTAACAATTTAAAATATTTTATTTATGAAAGAAAAGAGTTTATAGAACTACTTAACGAACTTAATAATTTATTCAATGTAAAGAAAATATTTTATAAAAATTATTTAATGAACTTAATAATTTATTTAGTGAACTTTTTTTCTTTATTGTTATGTAATGAATTAGCATTAAAGATTATATAATAATTTTTTACTTATAAAAATAAATAATAAATTTTTAGCAGAAAAACTGGAAATCTTTTGAATGTAAAGACAGTATAAAGATAATCCTTGAAGTCATTATTTTGTTAATATAAATACAACTTATCGATATGAGGGTTTTTACTAATTTATCTTTTATGAACCAAAAGACAATAGTTTAGCTTCGTGATTATAATGATAATTTTTAATTGTTTTTTTTTTAATGAACTTAATTTTATAAATACAATAAATTTGATATATAAATGTATTAAAAATTGACCTAGGTCATTCTTTAATAAATGACGCATATTAATTAAGAATTGACAAAATTTTTAATTGACACAAAACATATATTCTAGTCATTTATTCTAGCTACTTAATTATTGCAACGTGATTACCGAGGCAATTTTACTTTTACATTTACAATAATTATTGCAAAACATGATTATTGGGATGACAGCTATTTCTGCGAGGCAATTTTATTTACTTTTTATATTTGGCGATTTATATTACCTATTCGTGACTTTAAATGTGCTTGTAAAACTTCTCCACACTTATAACTTTTGATTAGGCTCTAAAGAAAAATTTTTATCTCTTGTAGTTATTGAAATTAACTCAACTTGAAATTGATTAAGAAGTTTATTAGAGACGAATTGATTTGTCACAATTGAAAAATTCTTCTTGTACAATTTGTCCAATTCTTTAATGAATAATTGTAAACATAGCAGTATAATACTTTTCAGAAATCTGCAATAAATTAAAAAAATATGTATATTAAATTTGGTTTAAATTACATATCATATCTCATAATTCTGAAAACCAACATGGTTTAAACCATCTTGAAGTAAACTACAAAGTAATGCAGGACACATCAGCAAAGTTGATTGCTAATATTTCAAAATTTGCAAGCTGAATGTGTTTTGACTCAATAATCTTTAGTAGTTCTAATAGTATATAAAAATATAATCCTCTCACATAATAAAATAAAGGGTTTACGACGTCGATTAAAAGATATTTACTATCGAGAAATTTAGTAAACTTTCAAATGCATTACGAAATAAAAATAAATATTCTTGTAACTCGGTCATTTTTAAAAAATTTTCGATTTGTCAAAATACGAAGAATTCAATTTCATCTATTTTAATAATCTGATAATTACTTAATTTTAAGTTAATTTAAATCCACTTATTAGCGTCAGTTTAGAATTTCGTTGCAACATAAGTTGATTTGGATCGATTTCGACGTACAACATATACACTTTACTGAACATTAAATCTTTCAAAAATTTTATATAATTATTTGAAAGATTTCATGAACTTAGTCGCATCTCTATAATAGAGAAAATTATTTAATAATCTAAACTTTTCAAAATTTTGAAAAAACTCAAAAATCTAAATCATTTTTCGTATTTACAAATCTTAAACGTGAAAAATATTTCTAAGTTTTAATCAAAAAATATATAACTCACTTTCGTTATAATGAGCCCAGAGTTATCAGTTATAAAATACTTATAATTAAGTATATACTGTAAAAAAAATAGTATCAATATAGTTGACGTAAAGAAAACAATAAATTTCCACTATACCACAATTTAATCACTATACGATCAGTGTTTGGTATACAGATACTATCGAAAAAAATGAATCATTCATACTGTAATTTTATGAATTTAAATCTGGTACGTACAATGAAATTTTAAATCTGTTTTCCCTTTGTAGCACTATTTAATAAATTTTAAAAAATAATTATCAACATAAGGTATAAAGAAGTATTTTAACGAAGTTAAAGCGGACAATATATTTTATTTATAATAATAAAGTTATTTATTTTGTCGCGGTTGGATGCTGGAAATTAGAGACCTCGATTTAAAAATATAAACCCTACCAAAATCCACTTATATTTATACTCTTTCATTATCAAAAATAACCTTAAACCTAACCTAACTATTAAAAAAAAGCACCTCAAAAATTTTTGAAAATTTCATATTATTAAAATAAATAAAATTTCCAGATTCCAGCTTCAGCTGTGACATTTATTTATTTATTTAGATATTATGCAGAATTCAAAACAAGATTCGTATAAAAACAGTAACGGTAATGTAGCAAAATGCTTTTGACCGGATTTATAAATTCTCAAATTTTAGGGGGTTGGTATTTTGACAAACTTGAGATATCACTTGATGTGACGATTAGAATTGAATGGTTTTTATGCCATTCTCGATGAGACGATTCGAAATGGTGGTTAAATAAACCAATTTAATTACTGGATCACTAGATACTATCAATTTTATAGCCAAGTTTTCAATTCGTCAAAACTCTTAGATTGTTTCAATCCAGTGATTAGAATTGGATTGTTAAACCACCATTCGAATCGTCTCATCGAGATGAATTGAATAGTATCCTGATCATCGTATCACGAGATATCCCCAAAGTCCTACCAGTGTCCTACCCTTTCACCTTATATTGAGATCTATTTGCATTCCTAGTATTTACTTTAATCATAGAACATGAGTCCACTTAAACGAAATGTTTCATACGGAAGGTATTTAATAAATGTGGAGCAATCTTTATAATATACAAATTTAATTAAGATCAAATCGAATAATAGGTAACTGTAAATGTGCATATACAAGATCTCCTGAAATAGTAGACCCACCATGAATTGCGAACCACGAAATCTTTATTAATTAAATGCAGCTGTTTTCAAATAGCTAGACTGACTATTATAAGTATAAAGTGTATATGCTCTTTAAGTTTTTTCTTTTCCTGATATAACCTCTGGGTGTGGATCTACTAAGTGGTTTAAAAATTGGTAAAATGTAACAGACCGGGTCTTGTGTATGCACATTTACGGTAATTTTAATGATTTTAATCAAATTTATAGATCTAAACTAAATCCATTCTATAAGGCTCTGAAAGAAGAGAACATTTTCAACGTGAAAATAAGCTAAAATTGTGGTTAGTATTACGGTATTTTATTAATTATCTTAAAAAAAAAAAATCTCTATATGATCATTATTAAGGTTATTAAACAAGAAAAAAAAAATGCGAATAATGCGAATTCAAAAACAAAGTCTTGCTCAACGAAAAATAAATAAAAAAAAAACTTTTTAAGCGTAATTCGAAAGGACAACCTTTAAAAAAAACTCGTCTATTTAGACGAAAGTTAAAATCTTACTATACGCGTAATTTTTAAAGTACCAAAGTTCGACCAAAATTATTACATTATTTGGATGATCCGAATAAAGCTGCTGGTGAAACTAAACTGTAATGGTGCGCCGATTTTCACCAATCACCAATCACCAATAAGCATTGGTGAAACTGGTGATACTAGTGAAACTGATAATACTGGCGATACTGGTGAAACTGGTGATACTGGTGAAACTGGTGAAACTGGTGATACTGGTGAAACTGGTGAAACTGGTAAAACTGGTGAAACTGGTGAAAATAGCGATGCCGGTAATAGTGATACAAATCGATGAAAAATTTTCAATCGATTAGTTGATAGATCATTTTATCCAACTAATCGATTAATCGATTTTATTCAACTAATCGAGTAGTTGGTGATTAATCGACTAATCGATTAATCGATTAGTTGACTACCAATAGACTAATTGAATAAATAATAAACGAAACTTGGTAAAATACACGTAAGGTTAGTGCTCGTACCCGGATAACTTTTTATCCGAAAGGTTGTAACCTTTAACAAAATTTAATAACCGGTTTTATATCCTATTCAAATAAAAGGATAACGTATCCGGATAAGATATTTATATGATTATCAAATAAAGTAACTCTATAATAATAAAGTAAAAAAAATTAGAAAATAAATAAATAAATAAATAAAAACGAATAAAAATGAATCACTATATGCTCGTCTAAATGTTAAATGCTAACTTTTCATACATTAAAAGAATAGTTCTAATATTCATATATATTTAACAATGTAATTAATAATTTTTACATTACCTGCGTAGAACACATCCACATTTGTTTTTCGGCAACGCCAGGAATCTGGTCGGGTGTCATGTCTAGAAGATAATTACTAAATTTTTTATAAACAAACATAAATTTATCTTTTTCGACATAAAAAACTTGCATCCCCAAGTTATTCCTATTTTGTTTAGGCATGAGAAGTTCTTCTGTTACGCCAATACAAAAAAATAATGACGAAACAATAAAAGAATAATCTTTATATATATTAATGAAAAAAAAATCAATGTAATTATTTAATAAGTAATTATATGTCAGGGTGAAACCCGCGTAGCTAGCTAGTAAAACCCGCTTTGATCATAGGGTTTGGGTGAAATCCGCGTTAGCATAGTGTGTTTCATAGGTTAACGCGGATTTCACCCTCATGTGATCTGCATAGCGGATTTTACTAGCTAGCTGCGCGGGTTTCACCCTGTCGTGTAATTATTATCAGTAATTTATTACATTGCTGTGCATTTCACAATCGTTGAAAATCGAGAAAGAACGCATGTTCATTCAGAATTAAATTCAGAAATGATGTGGAACAATAAGTAATTATTATCAGTAATTTATTACATGATCTGCATACAAGATGAAGAAAAAACACATGTCAATTATTACATGATCTGCATACAAGATGAAAATCGAGAAAGAACACATGTCAATTCAGAAATGATGTGGAACAATAATAGTATTCTGTACTGTGTAAAGTATGTAATAAAAACATAAAGTAAGTACTTACTGTATTCATATATATTATATAATAATTATTATTATACTTACAAAAAACTGAAAGCCAGTATAAGTTTAAAGTGTAATTGATTTATATCACCTATTAAATAAATATAATAAACAAACTCGGTGTAAAAACTTGTCTACATCATAAATTTAAATAAGAACATGATTTTAATATTTCGTGATGCTAGTATATAAATAATACGCAAATTAAAATTTTTATTATAATTGTATTTTACCCTATATTATCCTATATTATATCTTAAGTTAACCGGATACCTCAATAATTTATCTGTTTATCAGTTTTATTATTCGGGTATCCGGATAGCCTAACAGTTAACTGGTTATTGTACCCTAGGGTACGACCACTACGTAAGGTAGCAACTGAAAACAGCCGGGTTGACATTCTTATATGATCAGTTGATTAAACGACCAATTGACTAATCGATTAATTAGTCGATTAATCAATTAGTTGGCCAATCGATTAATCGATTAGTCGACTAATCGATTAATCGACTAAGTTGGGTCTGTAAAATTCAAATCGATTAGTTGTCAACTTTATAACTAATCGATTAATTCGATTTTCGATTTGTATCACTAGCCGGTAAAACTGGTAATACTGGTGAAATTGATGAAACTGATAAATTAGTAAAACCAGTAAACTAGTAATGCTGGTGATGTCGGTAATACTAGTGATGCCAGTGATACTGATAATGCTAGTAAACATGGTGGTACTAGTAAAATTAGCAATACTGTAATACTAATAATACTGATAATAAAATTTAGATTATGTAATTTTGAACAGTTTTATTACTAATATAAATTTCAAAATCATACATTTTAATTAAAAAAATTATTTAAACCAAAGTTAATTTTTTGAAAAATTTTAAACATACCAGTATTACCAGTTTCATCAGTATCACCAGTATCACCAGTATCACCAATTTCACCAGTTTCACCAATTTCACCAGTATCACCAGTATCACCAGTAGAGATGTGATCCGTTATCCGTTTTCATCCGTTTTTATATTAAAATCCGCGGATATCCGCGGATTTTAATATGAAAACGGATGGAAACGGATAACGGATCACATCTCTAATCACCAGTATCACCAGTTTCGCCAGTACCACCAGTACCACCAGTATCACCAGTATCACCATATCACCTAGTTTCACCTAGTTTCACCAGTTTCACCAAATCACTTTTTAAGTTTCACCAGTTTCACCAGTTTCAACTGGTGAAA
This sequence comes from Gigaspora rosea, assembly GCA_003550325.1. Classification (NCBI taxonomy): domain Eukaryota; kingdom Fungi; phylum Glomeromycota; class Glomeromycetes; order Diversisporales; family Gigasporaceae; genus Gigaspora; species Gigaspora rosea. The sequence goes on along the minus strand of QKWP01000121.1, from coordinate 277,590 downwards.
TTAATTAGTTTCACCTGCAACTCTAGATCCGAATTGTAGCTCCTCGAAATTTGATCTCATAACTACATGTGTTCAAAGTTACAAATTATATGAAACTAATTTACTGAAACTTAACATAACTTTAATTGCAAAAATTACAAAAATTTCGGTAATTTTACAAACTACTGTACATCCGGTTATCAAAAGTTATGATTCAAGTCATTGTCACTCGTCATGGCTATATGATTCTTTCAATTAGCTATGATTAATTTCGTGACTATAATGTGAATTACGATCAATTTAGATACTATACTAACCACGAACTATTCGAAGTATTTCAAATTAACATAGTTTAAAAGAGTTGCTATCGTTATATTACCTCAACATGATTCTAAAGGAGGTACCAATTAAAATCAAGAAAAACCTATCTCGAAACTAAAAATTTAATGGATTACCTTTTTTTATTATAAAAATGAGGAATAATATTATTAAAATTTGTGATAACTAACAGTTTATATTTATTTATAAAGTTTTTGCAACAAATTATACTTTATACTTTTTATATTTTAACTTGTACATTTAAGTATTTCTCTAAATTTGCCTTTTTTTTTTTATTTACAAGGATAGATAGAAAAAAAAGTAATTAGCTTATTTTGTCCCAGTTACCATGTAGAGGTGTATCCTATGATTAGATTTATAACATCCTGAAGTTGTATCCTACAAAAGACGTAAGCATGAACCCAAGTAAAACTCAATCTTACCTAGAGTTAGACGCCGATGGGATATTTTAAGTAAGGAAATAAAGAAATAAATGTCGACGTTAACTATGAGCAGTAACAGAAGAACACTATACAAAAGTCCGGAAAGCTTTGTAATGAAAAAAATAACTATACTAAAAAATATGTCGTTCTCGCGTTGGGAGCGCGATGAAACCCATCATTCTACTATTCCAATTCTACTGCAGAATCCACAGGCTGGTCAAATGTCTTCGATATATGGAGTGTTCGAACATATTTATCATGTAAAAAATTCTTTTGCTATATCAAATATTCACTATGTAAAATTCGTTATTGACTGTATGTACAAAGAAGAAAAAATGAATCTCGACATACTTTTTTAATTTTCATCACATGTATTATTTTTATAATGTCAAAAAGTTGTTTTCTTAAGCAAATATAATCTATTGAGTGGATACACAACTTCGAATTTATCATGAGTGGTTAAAGCCTGAATAGATCACGTGTCCTAATCTTCCTTGTATGTACTGTACAATTCATTTGCATTATTAATTTCATTATAAGAATTAACGAGAGCTCATAAACATACACATACCGTATTTTTCCGACATGTGTACCCAGGGTATTCCGCAAGTTCATTTTAGTACCCAGGGTACTGGTGTAGGAGGGGTACATCATATGAAATATGTTTTATCAATTTTATTATTATATACCCGGGTAAATAAGTATGATACCATCACACTTATGTACCCGGGGTATAAATCCAAATTGCCATTGAAAGATGTTCACATTTGCATTTTAGAACTTTCTAAGTTTTCCGTCATTCTTTTGATTGAATCGAAGTTTTCTCTGACGCACTTAGCCATCTTTTTTGCTGAATATTTAATTTTGCTGCCTAAAAAAAGGTATGAAATATATACAGTAATTATCAGATTTGCTGATCAACCAAAAATTCATTGGTCAAACTGGTCTGGTCAAAGGATCTAGCCAATTAAATTAAAGATTTTAATTATATAAAATTTTTAATAAATAAATTAAAATCAAACTGGTCAAATTAATCTGATTGGTTTATATAATTAAATTATTAATATATTATATTTTTTATTTTTATTAATTGGCCAAACCATTTGAGTTTGACCATTTGACCGGTTATGCCATCTCTGATAATTATCGATTCAATAATTATGTATTTTCTAAATTTTCGTTAATATTATTCATATTAATAAGAGCTTTATAAATCGTGGCCGTAAAATTTTCTATATTTATCAAATTTTCTTTTATGTTAGACTAAATAACAGAAATTTTTTTTCTTCCCGTTTTCTATCTTTACGTTTCAAACGTTTGTAACAAACCTTTTTTCTAATTTTTTAAAACTTTGACACAATTTGCAAATAAAAAACCCATATTGTATAACGCTCATGGGTGTGATTTTGAAAATTGAATCCTTCAAAAATAGCTATGTACGTACGTGGTCTCGAATTAGCACCCATGAGCGTTTCGAATTAACGCGCACCCTAATGAACCACCCTAGCGTCACCACCCTAAAAATTTCGCCATCTGGTCAAATTAAAACTCAAGGTGTAACATAAAATCAAAACAAAAGTACCCTAATACCTAACCATAACGGGGTTTTACACCTAATGTAACATATAATCATAGTTGATAAATGATATGGGTGCATCCTTTATAATTTCTATGAGTGCACTTCACATGTGCACTTTCTTTCTATAAGTGTACTTTCTAATTTTCTTTCTATGAGTGCGCCTCACATACACTTTCTTTCTATAAGCGTACTTTCTTTCTATAAGTGCGTTTCACATGCATAAATGCACATCATTTGATCCGCCTAATGTATTATATTTAGATTAACTTTCCATAAGTACGCATTCCGTAAATGCACTTTCTTTCTATGAGTGCCAACATACACTCCTTCTATAAGTGTACTTCACATGTACTTTCTTTCTGTAAGTGCATCTCACATGCTTTCTTTCTATAATTGCACATCATTTGATCCGCCTAATGTAATGTAACATTCTATGGGTGCACTTCACATGTACTTCTTTTCTATAAGTGCACTTCTTTCTATAAGTACACACATATGATCCGCCCAATGTTAATATAACATTATATGTAGGTTACTTTCCATAAGTGCGCATTCCGTAAGTGCACTTTTCTGTATTGGATTCACCTAATTTCGAAATACCACACATGGGCGTATCCGAAACAACGCGCAGGTCAATTAATTAACCGCGTTATTTCGCGCTTATACTGATTTATTTTATTTTATTTTTATTTTTGCGCAAGAAAAAATATATAAGATTCATTATTTATGAGTATTATTATAAACATTACGAATTTGATTGCCATATACAGTACAAAATCAAATTATCGGTATTATAATTTTGAGTGCTAAAGCAGGAGCTGATTTTTGAGCGATGTGCTAATCGTGATCAAGCCCAGCCATCTAGGGTAGGTAGCACGGTAAAATTTTTGGGTATGCCCCAGGGAGCATACCTCAGGCCCTACTTATTGTGCCCCTAGTATATAAATCATATAACAAGTTTTGCTTGTACAACATAATAAACATAATAGCTTTCGTTATACATCAAACATATAAATATTTGAATCAGAAAATAAGATCGTTGTTATTTAATATAATCATTAACAATAATAGATTAAGCTAAATAGTACTTTAATAAAGATCTTTAAACTTATATTAAACATTCTAATTATCTTTTAAGTTTGTAGTATTTATATTATTACTGGTAACAATAATTATCCGATATTTAAGCAGTGCTTCGACTTTGAGATTGTCTTACATAGTGATAACGATCAACATTAGCGTTCTTGTAAAATGTAAGGTGAAATATTAGATTTATGTCAGCCAATCATACGCGTGGGATATTTTTCGGGATCATATGATATGAGCATGCCTTCCAATCAGAGACCAGTAAAAATTTTTTGTGTTATACGAAATCTTTATTTGTGTTATTGCAAAAATTTATGATTTTTAAAAACTTTTCGGAAAATACACCTGACCCAGCTAATATCAACCCATTTGGATCACTTTTATATTCATGTTGATAGTGATATTAATGAGGGATCATATTAAAGTTGATATATATGAGGGATTACCCAAAATTTTGCTCTGATCCTGCTCGTTTTCATGTTCATTGGAAACTTTTATATTCCTGAGATCCCTGGCATTATTAGCCAATCAAAATTAGGATATATTTAAAGACATGCTCAGAGACCCCGTGCCACCTACCCTACAGCCATCATTAAAATTCCGACAATCCTGTCAACAAAAAATTATTAATTCATTTAGGTTAGGGTTAGGTGAGTGCATAGATCATAGGTATATAGGTTACAGTTAGGGATGGGTTCGGTCGGTTACGGTCGGTTTCGGTCGGTTATTATCGACTATTGGCATATAGCTGGCTAAGTGCAGTCGGTCATACCGGCTAATAGCCGGCTATAGTCGATCAATGTAAAGGTTCTTTGATCCTTTAATTAAAATTGTAGAGCCAATTCTTCCGATTCTAACGGCAGTTAGAACATCAAAATTGGTTTAGTCATTCTTGTGATAATTGAGATTACAGATTAGGCCAATTTTTGTTAGTGCAAGTAAACTAGGGTGTTCAGGATTATGCGATGCGATGAGGTAAATTATGCGATTCGACTGAGGTCAATTATGCGATGAATGCGAAATAAATTTAAGATTATGCGAAATATTTAAATAGATTATGCGATCTTTATAGTGTTATTCACATATACTATTCTCGGAATTATTCGGATATTGACAAAAAATTTGCCTCGACCTTGCTTGTATTTTCAGTTTGTTCATTTTCTACATCGGAACTTTTAAGAATTCTTTTCCACATTAGCTATCCGTATCTCAAAAAATCATATCTACCAATTATATTTGAGGCACGTGACCTGAATGCTTTTTTTTGCTTAATTATGCGAAGCATATGCGATGCGAAAAAATGGTCAATTATGCGCATAGCATAGCATCGCATAATCCTGGACACCCTAAAGTAAACAAATGACGTATGCATTATTTCACGTGACGTGATAATCATTGGGTTGTCCGTTTATCGGACTGATCTGTGTCGATCTGTTTTTAAATTTGGCATCGGCTACAATTTAGTCGGTTAGCTAAGCCCCTCTGGCCGGCTAGAATCGACTACAGCTATAGCCGGTCACAAACGGCTATAACCATAACCGTACCCATCCCTAGTAAGTCCGCTCCAATTTAAATCTATGTTTAACATAACCCCCCCTCTAGATTGAGCAAATTATGGGGGAGTTAAACAACATATATATATATATGTTGTAGCCCAGATGACAATCCTGCTCAGAATGACAATCGGGCCAAATTAAATTAGGGTTAGGGTAAAATTAAAGTAGAGTTAGAGATCAGTTTAGGCCAATTTTTATTTTTGGCTGTAAAAATTATCATCTGGGCTGGCCCAATTGACAATTGGGCAGGATTGTCATCTGGGCTACAACATATATATATAACTTTTAGATTCAAATTTCACTTTTCATATTACTAAAAAAATGAACCCTTACAGAAAGATCACCAAAATTAGAGTAGCTGCATGATACAGTCATGCTAAACCTTGGAACATTATATAAGTTAGTTAGAATTAATAATTAGTAAAATTTTATGAATCATAAGATTTTATAGAGTTTTATTAATAAAATTTTATAAAATCTTATTATACACAAATTTTTATTAATTAATTCTAACTTTATGCACTAAGTAAACACGTACAGCACCTAAAAATACATCAAATCGGCAGGGTTAGTTTTATTTTAATTTTGGATTTTTGATCAAAAAAGTCAAATTTAAGCATCTTTTCTCCAAATTTCAAGTAAAATAAAAACAAGACTGCCGATTTAATGTATTTTTAGGCCCTGAACAAGTTTACTTAGTGAAATATGTTAGAATTAATTAGTAAAATTTTATGAATTATAAGATTTTATAAAATTTTATTAATAAAATTCTATAAAATCTTATGATTCACAAAATTTTACTAATTATTTCTAAATTAATGCACTAAGTAAACTTGTTCAGCACCTAAAAATACATTAAATCGGCAGGGTTGTTTTTATTTTACTTGAAATTTGGAGAAAAGATGCTTAAATTTGACTTTTTTGATCAAAAATCCAAAATTATGCATCTTTTCTCCAAATTTCAAGTAAAATAAAAACAAACCAGCCGTTTTAATACATTTTTAGGTGCTGAACAAGTTTACTTAGTGCATTTTGTTAGAATTAATTAATAAAAATTTGTGAATTATAAGATTTTATAGAATTTTATTAATAAAATTCTATAAAATCTTATGATTCATAAAATTTTACTAATTAATTCTAACTTATTTCACTAGATAAACTTGTTCAGAGCCTAAAAATACATTAAATCGGCAGTATTGTTTTTATTTTACTTGAAATTTGGAGAAAAGATGCTTAAATTTGACTTTTTTGATCAAAAATCCAAAATTATGCATCTATTATCCAAATTTCAAGTAAAATAAAACTAACCCTGCCGATTTGATGTATTTTTAGGTGCTGTACATGTTTACTTAGTGCATAAAGTTAGAATTAATTAATAAAAATTTGTGTATTATAAGATTTTATAAAATTTTATTAATAAAATTCTATAAAATCTTATTATTCATAAAATTTTACTAATTAATTCTAACTTATTTCACTAGATAAACTTGTTCAGAGCCTAAAAATACATTAAATCGGCAGTATTGTTTTTATTTTACTTGAAATTTGGAGAAAAGATGCTTAAATTTGACTTTTTTGATCAAAAATCCAAAATTATGCATCTATTATCCAAATTTCAAGTAAAATAAAACTAACCCTGCCGATTTGATGTATTTTTAGGTGCTGTACATGTTTACTTAGTGCATAAAGTTAGAATTAATTAATAAAAATTTGTGTATTATAAGATTTTATAAAATTTTATTAATAAAATTCTATAAAATCTCATGATTCATAAAATTTTACTAATTAATTCTAACTTAATTCACTAAGTAAACTTGTTCAGAGCCTAAAAATACATTAAATCGGCAGTCTTGTTTTTATTTTACTTGAAATTTGGAGAAAAGATGCTTAAATTTGACTTTTTTGATCAAAAATCCAAAATTATGCATCTATTATCCAAATTTCAAGTAAAATAAAACTAACCCTGCCGATTTGATGTATTTTTAGGTGCTGTATATGTTTACTTAGTGCATAAAGTTAGAATTAATTAATAAAAATTTGTGTATTATAAGATTTTATAAAATTTTATTAATAAAATTATATAAAATCCTATGATTCATAAAATTTTACTAATTATTTCTAACTTCATGCACTAAGTAAACTTGTCAGCACCAAAAAATAAATATAAGTATATTCAGACTCAGACCAGTCTGTATAAAATTTAGAGGCTGAGTCTGGTCCGATCCTGGACCGGACCTGGACCGGACCTATTCCGATCCTGGCCGGACCAAAACCGGACCTAATCATTTGTTGTTTAAGTCCCCCCCCCCCTAAAAAATTTTGAACTTGTAATGTTAAACAAAGAATTAAATTGGAGTGGCCTAACAGTGAGTTAGAGTGGGCGCCTAGGTTAGGATTAGGGTTTAAACGATTATATAGTAAAATTGCTCAAGGAAAACTTTTTTTGATTGCCGGGATTTAACAAAAGATTGGAAAAAACTGAACTAAAAAAATACCACTTATATACCTTTTGATCGATGCAAAAAAATTTTCTGATCTGATTGAGTATTATTTGTCTGTTGGCATGCGTTAAAGCCGATTTAAAGATATGTAATATTGGATCAAGGTTCAATTAAAAGAATTAAAAGTTCAATAAAATTTAAAGTTAATAAAGTTTAATAAAGTAATAACAATAAAGTTTATTGCGCCACACTGAAAAAATAATCAATGAGTATTTATTTGTTCATTATTTATTAACAAGATTGGCCCGAATCCTAATGCCTGGGTTATTAATTAAAGGTTTTTTACCAGATTGATATTTGGGACAAAACACGTAATAATTATGCCCTGAATGATTTTGGGACTGATGTATTGGTCGTTTACACTACCAATACATCATCCCTAAAGCAAACATTTTAAGTCTCGTTTTTTAAAAAAACCCTTTTCATTATTGTATAATTAAATTTTGCAATACTACTGCTGTACTGTTATGTGACAACTTTTAAGTTTTATTGAAAATGACATTCTTTAATAATAAAATAAAATACTTCTCTTTTAAGAAATTAATTGCTATACGCTATTCTTAATAATAATAAAAATGCTAAACATTGACTCATAAAAAATATATTTATATATAATAATAGATTAATAATAGTAAACTCACAACAATCATAGTAATCAATTCATAATTCACGTATCTTTGTCACGCTATCTCACCTATCTCATCTATCTCGACTCTCCCTTATATATAGGATTTTACCATTTAAACCCAATTTTTTATATATAGTATGAATTGGGCATGCAATATAAACATCGAGCAATTCTAATAATTTCAGAGATAATCAAAATATTAACTATTGAATTAACCATTTGACCTTTTTAACAAAGATGGTTTAGAATATTAAATTATCAACGTGTGTTATCTGTTATTTATTAAATTTAGAAAATTAAAACTCAAGCATACTTACTAAATATTTTTAATTGCTATTTCTATATAAATTAGATTTATTAAAAAGTAAATATTTGGATTCAAACTCTTAACTGTATAACAATTATTGTAACAAACATAAAAGTTATGGTAATTCGTTAAATTTAAGAATTAATAAATTTAACAAAATTCTTATCTAAACTTAATTCTATATTAATATATATATATATTTATCTATTGATGATTCTTGTGAGTTGCACAAATTGACTTAATATCCATATATGATAAAAACAACCAAGAAAAAGTTAATAAATTTTGTTATCTCTGTATTTATAGATTTGTAAGCAAAGTAACGTTATGATAAAGTTACTAAAATATTTACATCAATAAAATATTTTTTTTAAAAAAATGCTTACATGAATTCTATTAAGTACCTTTTAAATCTATAAAAAAATATATAGACAATAAAATATTCTTTTTTCTTAAACGAACTAAATACGTAAATATTTTATAATGCAACAATTAAGATTGAAGTTGTATTAAATATTTGCATATAGGTTTATACGGTAAATACAACATTACAGTTGAACTTACCACTTATCTAAAGGTTCATAAAACTCATAACAAAATGTAATGTATACCTGCAATTCTGGTTTTTCAGATTATAAGCCACAAGAATGTTTCAATTAAATTCCACTCACTCTAAACTAATTCAATATAAATCAACTTTGGCTTTTAATTAATCAAATATTTTAAAAATATTTTAAGCTTTAAATATTTGCTTACCACTTCGTTAGACACTTATTTACCACCATTTCAGTGTCCTACTTTCAATAATCTTATGTCGACTCCGTTCGACAACGATTTGTCGTTCAATTTCCTTAACTTCAGCCTTCAATACATCTCGTGCTCTTCTGGCGCCACTTTTCATCAGATCATTTGACTCCATCCGCATTCTTCTAATTTCCTCTTCCATTCTCAAAATCTGCCCCCTTAAATTATTAATAGTTTCTAAGTATTCCTCTATTGTTTCCTTATTCATTTGATCTTCTTTACACCTTTCAAACCACATTAATACTTGCAACCTAGGAATTGTTTTATTTGCTTCTTTTTCAAACATTAATTTTTCTTGTGTTAATTTTATAGCTTGCTCTCTTAATATTTCGGCTTTGTAACGGATTTGTCTTGGAATATCAGCAATCAATAAAAGTTTTGTATATTTTTGATTTTCTAAAGATGCAATTCTTTTGTCTAAACATTTTAATGTGACATATTTATTAAGGTAGAAAAGTGCTGGAAATGCAACAGCTATAAGAGCACTAGCACTGAAAGCAAGTGTTGTGATTTCGCGAATATTAAAAGACATAATTGTTAAACGATTAATAAATCTAATACCTAAATTATCTAAATCTATGTTAAAGTCAACGTCAATCCGATCAAAAACGCTCATCAAAATAAATTTGCCAATGATAAAATTTATAAGCTAACATAATTTTTTTTATTTTTTACTTCTATTTAATAAGGAATACGTATCTAACTAATCATAATCATTTTTATTATTTTCAGTTCGAACGATTTTTATTCACCTTTTCAAAAGAAGAAGTGAAGAATGTCAAAAGAGACTATGACCCTTTAATTTCAGATACGTATCCATTGAATTACACAATGACCTTACTTGCTGTCACGTATTACGTTGTACAATGGGGGAACAATATTTAAACAATTACGATTAACCATATTTACGTAACGGTTGAGGTCTCATGCATATTTGTTCATGTCACTGTGCATAAATCTAATGTCTTTGGAAACATATTGATCATTTAGTTACGATATAAAGAATTGTATGAATCGGCTGATATATATATATTTCTCTAATGAGATATGCACAATGATAATATGATTACTTAATATCAGATATGTACTGTAACGTACCAGCTATTACACGTGATTCGCACGTTCGCCAATGAAAACGCTCGGATACATGGAAATAATACTGTAAAAAAAAACATATATAAATAAAATAAATAAATAATACACTACTTTATTAAAAAAAGTTGAAGATACGCTATATATATATATAAGAAAAGTATACAATTTTTTTTACGTTTACCATTATACCGAATTATATATCTGGATATTCTTACTCCGAACATGTATAGAGATTTGGTACAACAAGCTGACCAATAATATTTATGCACGTGACCAGTGATTTTTTCGATACCATTACATTTATTTACGAAATTTCATTAACAATATTTATATATTTTAGAATATTGTATAACAAAATCGTTAACAAAAAAATATATAGGAAAGAATTTGTAATAAAAATTTACAATTTTATAATTTAATTTTAAAAAAATTTTTTTATTAGTTATTTTGCTTAAAATTTTGGTTTTAAATTAATTTTTTATAATTAATTCTTTGTTAATATAGTCACTTTTTGCTATAATTACTTCCTTAGGCCCCAAAAAATATACTGACCATTTCGAAATAAAGTTTTTTTGTTAAGAGTAGAGTATACAGATATATATTATTTATTATATACAGTAGTGGTTAATATTTATTGTGGTGGCTAAAACTAAACAGCTAAAGCTGAGATCTTGAAATATTTTAATATTAAATTTTAAAAAATTTTGGGGCCTTTTTTGTTGGCTTTTTTTTTAGAGTCAGATTAAAGTTTATGGTTAGTTTTATTAATTGATTGGATTTATTTGTACTAGAAATAGTATAGTATACTAGTTCTAGTACAATTTTAAAACTAATTATTTAGTAATTTTTAAAAACTAAAAACATGTTAAATGGTTTTTTATTATTCTTTAACTATATAAAATTGTATAAAAATTTTTTTTGAATTTTTAAATATTTTTTTATACTATAATTTTATATAATTTTTTAAAATATTAAAATTTCACTTAAATTACTATTTTAAAATCTATATTAATTTTATGAATTTTACTAACTATCTGGCAGTAATGATTACTGGTATCATATAACACATAAAATTACATACATATGTATGTATACAAAAATTTTAATTTATCATTAACTGTTATTGTATTGATTTTATTTTTATTTATATGTATATATACATATATATATGGGGTGAAGTCAATAGAAATGGGACAAATTTATCTAATAAATTTGTCCCATTTCTATTGACTCTACCCCATATATTACTCATTTTTAGATGCTTGTTACTACCAAAAAATTGTTCTTACAAAATTGGTCTTATTGGCTTTAACTATTCTATCAGTACACACAACTATATATATACTTATATAAATCATTTAATTATAAGTAGAATGGCTTGTATTGCTTCATTTATGCTTAGCAACACCTACAGAGTTCGCTTTACTTATCCTGCTATAGCTATCACCTTCACTCTGCTCCTATTTTCTAACCCAATTCTAACCTATCCTTAACTATAACCATAACTCTAAATCTAATTTTTATCTCAACTATATCAAAAATCAAAGAACACAAAAACCTAATATATAGTATGACAAACAAGTCAAACACAATATGAAAAAAACTGATACTAATAACAAATATATTCAGTAATGCATCAAAAAGCATAATGATAGTGACCTATTCTGAAACTAAAAAAAATTAGCACTGTACAAATATGCAACTAAAAGCAAAAAAAAAAAAAACAAATACTTAGTTATACAGTTAAGAAATCCAATACCAAATGTAATGCACTAGTAACAAACTAACAATACCCAAAATAAAAATACCCAGTAGTACACTATTAATAAAGAGACTTTAAACTAACAATATTAAATATGAAAAAACCTAGATAATGTACCAAAAAAATATAGAAAAAAGAGCACTAAAGTGTATAATACCAACAGCTATACTAATGATAAAAAAAAGAAAATAATACCAAACTAAATGCCAAAAGAAGAATAATTAGTAACAAAAAAGAAATATTTATCAAAGCCAAATAAAAAAGAGAATTCCAAACATTTAGTACAAAGGTTATATATTATGCATTTTAGCAAAAACTTCTAAAATTTAAGAAGTTAAAACAGTTTTTTGCAATTATTTTGGCATCTAGTATTCCATTTAAATGAATTTTTTTAAAATGAAGCTCTTAGTAAAGCGCTCTAACAAAAAAAGTTTATTCAATTCTGATTACTAGCATATGCTCCAATTTTTGGACTTTATAAAAAAAGCTTATTTTTTTAAAACTTTAAAGCTATATAATTTTTGATCTACTGGTTCATTTTAAATGATTTTACTACCAAAATGTTTATCTATTTGAGATGATTTCAACAAGCCCAAAATCATAAAAATCCAATTACAGGATCATGAGAAAATGTACTGTCAAATAGGTGATGCACCTGAAATTGGTTTGATCTATATCAAACCAATTTCAGGTGCGTCACCTATTGATAGCACGTTTTCTTATGACCCTGTAATTGTATTTTTATGATTTTTAGTTTATTGTATCATCTTAAAGAGGCGAACAGTTTTGGTAGTAAAATCATTTAGAATGGACCAGTAGATCAAAAATTATTTAGCTTTAAAGTTATAAAAAAATAAACTTTTTTTATAAATTCCAAAAATCAGAGCATATGAATCATAAGTTATTTAAGTAAATATAGTTTTGTTGTTTTTAGCAAATTAGAACAAAATTGGCCAAAATCCAGTTATAATCTATATAAAAGATGTTTAGGGTTCTTAAAAAAGTATAAAACTAACCTACCCCTATCAAAAGAAAAAACTGCATTACAGAAAATACTAAATTAAATGGCATAATAATGAAAAGAAAAGTACTAAACTAAAAGATACCAATGATAAAAGAAAAGCACAAAACTGAAAGATACCAATGATCAAAAAACTATATCACAAGAAATACCAAATTGGATAGTACTAGTAACAGAAGAAAATTACCAAACTAGATAATGTAAAAACTATTATAAGAAATACCAAATTGACACTATTAATGAGAAAAGCATACCAATAAAATAGACAATAATCTTAAAAAAAGAACAAAAATAAATATTAGTACTGTACTAAAATAATAAAAAAAAGAAACAAACAAAAAAAAACAAATAATTTATCTTTATACTACTCAGTATAACTGGTAATTATTACTGCTAGTTATTTAAAATAAATCTCTAATTTTATAGTAAAAAGTAGAGTTTTATTAAAACGCACCTATGGTGTTTTACACCATGTTATACAAAAGTATTAGAACAGCCAATCAAAATTTAAGATCAGGTGTAACAAAAAATTGCATTTTTTTGTTTATTTTTTTAAAAAAACACTCATATCTTAAAATTTTGCTTATGTAACCATTTTTGGGGCTCTAATAAAATAAATTCCTTGCTAAATTTTGTATATACTAGTGCCCCAATAAAATCCCAGGCCTTACCCTAACTCTAAAGTAATTAAAATTTATTTTTTTGTTTTGTAAAAATTTATTTTTTGTTTTTGTTATACAGATTTGCAAATCTAATTTATCTATGGTGGTAAAACACCATAAGTGCATTTTATAATAATTGAAAAAGTAAATTATTTTTAAATTTAATGATTAAATTAATATTATTATTAGAATTATAACTTTTATTAAAAATTTAAAAAATTTATTTTTTATTTTTTTTTTAAGTTCTTATTTTTAAATAAAAGCATTTTATTCAACTATTTAGAATTAAAAAAATTGCTTATGGGTCTTCTGATATTTGTTATAGTCCGAAGCGTAGCAGAGGACTTACAATGGAGACGTAAATATACAAAATGTCTTGGATTCTGCTCATGTGATATTGGGCCAATCAGCATTTAAAAACATATAAACAGATCTATACAGATCAGCCTGACGAGATGGAAGATCCTGTTAAAAATTATAATACGTATTACAGCTTTGGACACTAACGGCACCTGTTTTCCTAGTATAGATAAGAATACAACTAGCTATATTTGCAACTTTTGGTTGCTTATTTAAGTATATTTGCAACCCATATACTAGCATTGTCTATTTAAACTCTTTGATTACTGTTCTAATTGCCAATCTTTTTTGTATCACTATCACAAAATTTTTTAAATAGATATTAATTGATATATAGAGGTGGATTAGTAGAAAAGAAACAAATTTTTTCTAAGTAAAAGTTTTTTTGAATTTAAGCTTAAATATCTTAACAACTATCTTAATAAATTTAATTAACTTTTTTTTATTTTAATTCTATATAATTACAAGATTAAAATAAAAAATTTTTTAGCAAATTTGATTAAATAGTTATTTTAATTTAAAAATTAAAAAAATTTTACTAAAAATGACTTGTTCCTTTTCTACTGACTTACCCCCATATAACAATTAATCGGTTTATATTAATTAAAAAATAATGTTATATATATAACTGAATAAAACTCAATATATATCTCATATTCGCAGATTTTTGAAATTTACTATTAAAAATTTCAAAAAATCTTTAATAGTGAATAACTTTTGTTTTATTAGTTCGTTTTTGATAAAACAATTACCAAAATGATTACATCAATGAGATGATTCTAATGAACCCAAAATCGTTAAAATCCAATTACTGAATCCAGAGATTATTAAGAATTTGTATCACTTCAGATAAAAAAACCAATTCTTAAATACTCGAAGTGATACAAATCATTAATGATCTCTGGATCCAGAAATTGGCTTTTAACAATTTTGGGTTCATTAGAATCTTCTAATCAATGTGATCACTTTGGTAGTTGTTTCATTAAAAACGAACTAGTGAAACAAAAGTTATTCACTGTTAAAGATTTTTGGAATTTTTAATAGTAAGGGCAGTGTCATTAATCACCTGATTATTTTTTATCAGAGGCCTACCCCCCCTCCCTCTTCCTCAATATATAAATAGTCAGGTTCTTATATATAATTTCAACTTTTTTTACCCCCCTCCCCCCCTAAAAAATCACCTGATTTTTGTTACTCCCCTAAATTTCAAAAATCTGTGGATATATATAATCAATAAATATTATAATTAAATATAAATAATTATACATTAGCTAATTGATTTTTATTATATTTATCTGAATTGATAAATAATGATTATATAAGTTACTAATTGACTAGTAGTTTCGAAATATTGAAAAATTATTCAAAATATCTTTTGAAATATTTCAAAATATTTTAACCAAACTGAATCAGTAGATTTCTATATCAAGTGCGCATTGGTAAAATATTTTGAAATTTTGTGTGTGATTATTGAAATTAATCTACAAATTTTGTATTACAAGATCAGATTAGATCTTTTGTTTATAAATTAGATCTTTTATTTAGTTTTATATTAGTTTTTTTAGTTTGTTTTGTTTTTTTTTTGTTTTGTTGTTTTTTTGGTTTCTTTTTTTGCTTTGTTTTTTTATTTTTATTTACTTATTATTTTTTAATTTTTTTCATTTTATTTGGCACTTTACAAGATTGCAAGAAAACCAACAACTTTTTGGCACTTTGCAAAAACACCAATTTGATTTGCAAGCCAACTCAAACTTCTAATACTTTGCAAAAACACACAAATGATTTCTCTAGCAATTTCTAAATTTTCAAGAATGCTTCTTTAGAAAAATAATTTAGTTAGGCACAAGTTTTTGCATATTTATTTTTTCATTTAATACTTTTTGTTTTTTGTTTTTTTTTTAAATTTTTTTTTATTAATTTATTTTATTCTAGCACTTTGTGAGAACACAACTCTTATCTCCTAGTACCTTGCAAAAAAACCAACTCAGACTTTTTTAGCACTTTGCAAACAAATACAGACTTTACTGGCACTTTGCAAAAATATTAAAGATGCTGCCAGAAATCAGCTGATTTGGTTTTGACCAAAATTTTGACTTCTCCCTCTTTTAGTCAGGTCTTTATATTAAATTTTCACTTTTTCAGATCCTCTTCTAGAAAATTAGCTAATTTCTGGTCCTTCTCTAACTAGCACTTTACAAAAACTCAACTTGGTTTTGGCAATCTCTAAATTTGCAAGAATACAAACTTTTACTTTAGAAAAATATAGATTTGGGGCTTTATTATTTTTTTTATTAAGTTTGCTTACATATTTATTTTTTATTTTTTTTTTACTTATTTTTTTAATTTTATTATATTTATTTCTAGCTTTTTTTAGAATTTTGCAAGAAAACAATCTGGCTTTCTGGCACTTTACAAGAACACCAACTCTAACTTCTCTGGCACTTTGCAAAAATATACTGGATTTTTTGACAATTTGCAAAAATACTAACACTTCTAAAAAATAGTTTTTTTTTATTTTTTCACTTCTTTACTATTTTTAGAAAATAGTAAATATAAGTGAATATAATAGTTAAACAAAAAAGAAAAATAATAGCTAACTGCATGATAAGGAAAATAAGTGTGTAAAGCTAGTATTTTTATGGAATTAGATACAACAAAGTGCAAAAATAGTTTAAAATATTACTATTTTTTTATTTTCTATTGATTAAAAATATATATTTAATTTAAAAAATAATGTATAATAATAATAAATAAAGGCAAAATACAATAGCGACCCGTCGCTATGTGACCCCTATATAATCGACCAATCATTTTTTAGATTGTCGATCATATATAGATTATCTGTTTTTTTTTATTTTACACGATATTTTTTTAACGCATATTTTTTTAGAATATTCATTGGAGTCGTTGCTGGAGTCGTCGCTACTAGTGTCATCATTGGAGCTTCAGAACTATTATTATTTGGTGTGCTCTTTCGGTAAGTTTTTTTTTTATAGTTAATTTAGTAGGTTCGTCGTTTTTATGGGCTTTAACTGTTTAATAGGTTCTTCATTTTCTTTTCGGTGGTTCTTCATCGTTTTTTGGTGGGTAAGTTTTTTTATAGTAGCTTTTAATAGGTTCTTCGTTTTCTTTTCAGTAAGTCCTTTGGTGGCTCTTCGTCGTTTTTGGTGGGTTCTTTGTCGTTTTTCAGTCGTTTTTTGGCAGGTAAGTTTTTTTTTTTTATAGTAGATTCATCGTTTTTTATGGGCTTTTAATAGGTTCTTTGTTTTCTTTTTGGTAAGTCCTTTGTCATTTTCAGTGGGTTCTTCGTCGTTTTTCGGTCGTTTTTTAGCGGATAAGTTTTTTTTTTTATAGTAGGTTTGTCATTTTTATGGGCTTTTAATAGGTTCTTCATTTTTTATAGGCTTTTAGTAGGCTCTTCGTTTTCTTTTTGATAAGTCCTTCGGTGGTTTTTGTCATTTTCGGTGGGTTCTTTGGTGGTTCTTTGTTGTTTTTTGGTCAGTTTTCGGCAGGTAAGTTTTTTTTTTTAGTAGGTTTGTCATTTTTTATGGGCTTTTAATAGGTTCTTCATTTTTTATGGGCTTTTAGTAGGCTCTCCGTTTTCTTTTTGGTAAGTCCTTCGGTGGCTTTCGTCATTTTTGGTGGGTTCTTTAGTGGTTTTTCGTCATTTTTCAGTCATTTTTTAGTGGGTAAGTTTTTTTTTTTTAGTAGGTTCGTTGTTTTTTATGTGCTTTTAGGGCAGTGTCATTAATCACCTGATTATTTTTTATCAGAGGCATACCCCTCCTCCCTCTTCCTCAATATATAAATAGTCAGGTTTTTATATATAATTTCAACTTTTTTTACCCCCCCTAAAAAATCACCTGATTTTTGTTACTCCCTTTACAGTAATAGGTTCTTTGTTTTTTTCGGTAAGTCCTTCAGTAGCTCTTCGTTGATTTCAATGGTTCTTCATCGTTTTTTGGCGAGTAAGTTTTTGTTGCTTCGTTGGTGGGTTCTGGAAGTCCTTCGGTCGTTCTTCATCGTTTTTTGGTAGGTAGATTGGTTGTCTCTTCATTAAGGTAGTTCTTTGGAGATCCTTTGTCCGTTTTTGTGGTTTGTTGTTTTTTGATGGGTGTTTTTCGGTTCGTTCGTCACCTTTTCATCCCATTTTCATTCCGTTTTTCATCTTGTTTTTTTCCCGTTTCAATTCTTCCCATTTTCGATCCGTTTTTTTCGTAATTTGTAAACTAAAAAAAAAAAAATTAATTAATTAAATTTAAAAAAAATTTTTAAATTAATAAATAAAAAAAAAAATAAATTAAATAAATTAAGGCCTGGAGCCGGTTTTATTTTTATACTTTAAACCTAGTTTTACCAGTGTTTTACTTTCTCTTTTTTTTTTTTTCTAACTCTTTTCGGTCTTTTTTTTGTAAAGTATATGTAATCAACCAATCGAATTCGATCACGTGCATCATGTGCTCGTGTCGAGCACATGATGCATGTGATCGAATTTGATTGGTCGATCACGGGGTCACTATAAAATAATGCCCATAAATAAATATAAAATTTTATATCAAATTGCAAAACTTTGCGAAATACAAAATCTGTAAAACATTTAAAATTTGCAAAAAGTATGATTATGTAAATATAATATTAATCAATATAATATGGGGGAACCCATAGCAAAAGGATGCTTCGAGACAATCACATGATTTTGAGAAAATCATGTCCAAAATTGGTATATGATTATCATCTATATAATATTATCAAAATAATTAGACAAAATTATGTACTTTTTTATTAATAGATTTAACTATTAAATATTGTTTTTATAAAAATATTCATTTGCTATTTGGCTATTCTATAAAATCTCAAAATTTGATTGGTTGACCCAAAGCATCCTTTTGCTATGGGCTCCCCCATATATCAATTAAATATCTATATCAAATATATATATATCTATATATGAATTTTGCCAATATCTATTGATTATTACTGATTACTATCTTAATCAGTAGTTATTGTTAGAGGATTTAATTCAAATTTTTTTTTTTTT
>QKWP01000121.1:190908-256817 GCA_003550325.1 Gigaspora rosea | reverse complement strand
CATTTGAACCAAGTTCTGGTTCAAATTGAACCACTTCGGGTTCATTTCGACCAGAAGTTGGTTTAAATGAACCCGAAGTGGCTCAATTAGAACCAATCTCTGGTTAAGTGAATCCGAAGTTGTTCAATTTAACCAGAACTTGGTTCAAATGAACCCGAAGTGGTTCAGCTGAACCAGAACTTGTACAAATGAACCAAAATGGATCAATTTGAACCAGAACTTGGTTCAAATGAATCCAAACTGGTTCAATTTGTACCAAAACTTGGTTCAAATGAATCCAAAATGGTTCAAATGAACCCGAAGTAGTTCAATTTGAACCAGGTTCTGTTCAAATGAACCCGAAGTGGCTCAATTTGAACCAAGTTCTGGTTCAAATGAACCCGAAGTGGTGGTTCAAGTGAACCTGAAGTGGTTCAATTTGAACAATTTCGGTTCAAGTGAACCTGAAATGGTTCAATTTGAACCAAGTTCTGGTTCAAGTGAACCCGAATTTTGATTGGCTTTTCTGGTTATGCAAATCACGTGATCACAGTTTTGCGTAATCTAAAATTTTGTTAAATGCACGAATCCAGAAAGTCACGTGATCTCTATTTGTACTACGTTGCGCGTGACTAGTTCGGAAGGGTCGGAGGCTGGCTGGGGGTGGCATTAGCAAAAGTAGGGGGTGGAAATAGCAATACCCTAAAAATGTTAGCCAATTAAATTTGACAAAAATATTATTTGGAGGTGCCTCTATAGTAAATGATTATTAGGTAATAAATATTAGTGCTCTTATTAACTTTTGCTGTTAAAATAGCAATAACTTGCTAGAAAATAGTTTTGAACTAGTAATAACTGATTCTTGAATATTAAATATATTAAATAAAAACCTATGCATTTCATTAGGAAAAAACATATTTGTATCTGAAAGTGACCCTATTTCTGATCGATTTGGCAACAATTCCAGTCTTTCAACTTCAAATATAGCTGTTAAACTAACAATTCGACTATTATTTATTAGTCTTTGTATTAATTCAGGTTCTATTTTTCAATGGCTATTTAGCAAAGACTCTAATATTTTATTTATCTTTTCAAATAAAAAATATCAAAAGGAATATAATGAACCATAATCCTGTGCATATTTATATAAATATAGCAAAAAATGCAGATTATAAGAAATTTTTCCAGGCCTATATTTTCTTTTTACTGTATAAGTTTTATCAAATTAATCAATTTTTTGTGAGCTTCATTCGTTAGTTTATACTTTATTATTCTGGATACAAAGATTTATCAAATTTTTAAATTTTTACAAATTATGTTAAAATTTGCTGATCATCATTCAAAAGGTGTTTTTAGAAAACAATAGTAGTATAAATTGTAAAAAAAATTTTACTACTAATTAGCTATAAAATTTGAAAATCTACCTTCATAGCTCAATTTCTCTGAAATTTAGCTAATATTTAATAAAACTTGGATTTTATTCAGTATTCTGTAAGCATGTTTTGTAGTAATATGCCTTTATCGATCCATATTCGCTTAACAATCTGTTAGCAATACTCAAAAAAATGCAATATATGATCAATGATAACATAATAAATAGGATTAAAATAATTTAGATGAAGTAATTCTAACTATCGAACTTTATTGTCTTTTTTTTTTTTTTGTCCTTAAGCAGTCATGCTAATACTTTATTAAGATTTTTGAATTACATTTGCAACTACATAGAACTACCTAATATTTAAGTTTAGCATTACCTGGCCACCCAGATGGTACCAAAGTGCAACCTGCCACACTACCTCAAATTGAGATAGACTGCTTGTCTGACTACTTAAAGTCTACAGTAAAAAGGTCATCTCTCTTCCATGACAAGCCCCAACAGTAACTTCTTTGCTTCTTTCTTCATATGTTTTTTTTTTTCTTTTCGCTATTTTTTCTTTTCTTCTTTTATCTGTTGGTTTAATCTCCTTGCTGCGCATGACTTCTTCTTTTTTCTTAGTCTTCTCTTTATCTTCTTCATTATCTTATTTTTTTCTTTTATTTATTAACTTTCCTACATCAAATTCTCTATACTTGTTCATAAAAAGTAATTTAAGCTATCTTTATTGGCAGAGTGTAGTAACGGTCAATTAGTATCTATACAAAGTGATACAAAAATTACTTTCCTGATGTGCTTCAATTGTAAAAATTTTAACAAATTTTACTTTTTTGATATACTTGTATATATATGATGTAAATCTTATCAGAAATGGTATTTGGAAATTTTTTGTCTGTCTGCACGTGTGTCTATATTTGTGCTTTAATGTTACCAACATATGCATATTAACACATTTGTGTAATATGATAAATATCATATGATGGGTTCCGAACATATAATGTCACAGATGATCATGAAATTGGATGATGGTGAAATTTGAATCTATTTTATGTACGATTTTTAAAAATTTTTAGGACCTTTTTTGTTAAATTTTTTTTTATAGTTTAATTAGGATTTAGGGTTAGGGTTATTAATAAAAGAGTATAGGTGGATTTTGGTAGGGTTTATATTTTCAAATTGAGACCCACAAATTTCACCATCATCCGATTTCACGTTCATATGCGACATATAATAATACTATATGCAGTACAATATAGTATTTAAATAATTTGGCTCCGGCCTCAATGCTGCGCATTAGTTTAGTAACTGTACTTACAAATTTCTGCTTTGTCTTTGTCTTTAAGATTTGCATCAACCTATCACGCGCTTTCTGGAATTAAACTCTTGATAAGTACTTCTCTTGTTGCAACCTCTTCTGTTTCTGTTTTCTCATATAGAACCGTATATAGCACATATAGGGGAACACAAACTTTCTCTTCTTCTTCTAGTCCTTTTCATACTGTTGCTATGGTTACTTTTTGAATTCTTTTCCATAGGCTTGTCTGCCCCTTACCAGATGCCAAATACGACTGTGTTTTCTTAACCTTGTCTTGACATATTTGGTACTTCGCCATTGTGTATATATCTGGTCTTCTCTTGTTAAGTTCCTCCAATATTGGGAGTTTCTCCATTATGCACTTTATTAATACATTTCTTCTTGCACTTATTCTTTTTGTATTATAATGCACCCTTTTTGTCGCATTCATTATTTTCCAGAAGTATGCCCAGTTGTACACTGTGGTCTCTGTTTCGGGTTTTAGGCTCTTGATTGTCTTCATTTCTTGCCATTTTGCTCCTACTCTAGCATTTGTTATTATTTTACAGAGCAATCATATGAGTATATCAATTCTTATGTTTTTCCACTCTAAACAGAATTTTATTCCTTATAGCTAACTTCTTCCATATATATTATTTTTTACTTGCTAAACCTTTTTTCGCAAGGGCGTCCGCTTGGTCATTCCACCTGTCCTTACTGTGGCTCTTAACTTTAATCAGTTCTATCCTCAACTTTTTGGTTCTGCAAAGGTCTACAATTTTTATTTTCCATATCGCATTCTTCATTTTAAGAACCTTACTTCTTTCTGTATACTGTAAGCTCCTTCTAATGTTTCTGATTACTGTGTTGCTATCTGTGTATATTTCTATCTGTTTCTTTAACGGTATTGCTAGCAAGGCTACCTATATTGCTACTAATTCTGCTAGAGTTGAACTTGGCCAACCTTCTACTCCTAGAGCTATTTCTTCTTCTGACCAGTCTTGTGTTTCATTTGTTTGAACCCATCCAAGACCTATATTTCTTCATGATACTCCTTCTTTAGGCTTTATTTCTACCACACTATTTGTATATATTATATACTTCTTTTTATCCCTTGTCTTATTCCTTTCTAGCACTTTTGTTATTTCCTTCTCAATATCTTTCCTCAGTTTTTGTCTTTTAATAGCTTCCACCTCTAGCTTAGCTATCACTTCAAGGCTTTTAAACTCTTTTTGTCAACTTTCTATTCTTTTGTCTTTATTTTCTCTTCTAGCTGGTCCATTGATGTTTTTATCTTGTTTTCTCTCTTCTTTACAATTGTTTTTGGTATTGCCCTTATCTCATTGCTTATTTTGATCCACTGTTAATGTTGTCTATAGCCTTCTATTATTCTATTATCTACTTCTGCACATCCTTCGCACATACTAATCTCAGTTGCTATTTCTTCTTCTATGCTCCATGTCTACCAATACTCTACTAGAATTTCTGTTCTTTTCTTCTTTATTATCTTTCCTAACTTCTTTTCTCTTTCTTGAGAACCATATACTATCCACTTTTTTCTTTTCTTGTCTTTCGAGATCTTCTTCTACTCTATTTTTAGTGCCTAGGAATGAGATCCGTTTAAAATTCCAATAATCTAAATCCCAATAGTACTATATTCTGATACTCGAAATCTCAAAAAAAATATCATTTTTATAGTGCATTAATTCGAAAATTAAATCTCGAAAAAAAATATCCCGAATGATCATAAGGGCTGTGTCATTAATCACCTGATTATTTTTTATCAGAGGTCTACACCCTCCCTCTTTCTTAATATATATATAGTCAGGTTCTTATATATAATTTCAACTTTTTTTACTCCCTCCCCTCCCTAAAAAATCATTTGATTTTTGTCACTCCCCTAATCATGCAAAATTATAATCTTGAAAACATAATATTTCGAAAGTAATAATCCCAACTATAATAATCCCGAATGTAATAATCCTGAATATAATAACCTCGAATTAGTGATCTCAAATAACTTTTATAAGTAATCCCTTTAATAGTTAGGGTTAGGGTAAGCACTAATATTGTCCTTTTTTATGTTAGGGTTGTATAGGTTATAAATAATCTTTTTTAAAGAATTTCTTTTACAAACTATACATACTATTTCAATTTCTACCATACATACTTTATCAATTATATATACTATATACTCTTAAATTTATATGTCATCACAATTCAACTAAATTAATTGCCTATACAGATCATTAATTCGAGATCACTAACTTAAGATTAGTAATTCAAGATCATCATTAATTTGAAATTATTAATTTGAGATTATTATATTTGGAATTATTATATTTGGAATTATTATTTTTGGGATATTTTTTTTGTCAAGATTATGATTTTTTGAAATTATGATTGTTCAGGATAGTTTTTTTCAAAATTTAGTTTTCAAATTAATGCACTATTGAAATAGTGCTTTTTTGAGATTTGGTGCTTCAGTTTTTTAGTATTATTAGAATTTTGTTCTTCAGGATTTTGTATCAAACCTCTGGGGATTATTGCTACTTGTTTTAAGTTAATCCTTAATCTCTCTACTATTCAACGATTTTAAAATCTTTGATTCTATATTTTTAAACCATTCTGTCTTTTTACCCTTTTTTGAAAGGCCCCAGTAGCTTTGTACTGCTACCATATGATTATTCTTTTACCATATAGGTCAAGTAATTGGTTTAGATAAATTAGGCTGGCTTCATCCAATTTGGTACTGTTTTTTTTACATTTGCTCCCCTACAAGTTTTTGTATTCTAGTGCCATGTCCAAAAGTTGTCTATAGCTTGCTCTTAGTTCGAATATTTATCCTCAGGTTTTTTCTTTTTATAATTACTAAGCAGGCCAAGTAGTCTTGCTAGCATGCTTCATTATATAGCAGACTATCTAATTTCTATACGTCTCTTATTAATCCTGCTCTCTAACAGCCTTGGGTTATTCTCAACTTCGTTAATTAACCAAGACTATCTGGTCTATTTAGTTTTATTTATTAGCCTGCTTATTTGCTTCATTATTAGTTCTTGCTAAAACATTCTATAGCTATCAAGATTTTTATATACCATTATGCAATTCTCTAATGTTCTTAGTAGATTGCTCTTCTGTTTTGCTAACTGTATTATTGGCTGATATATCTTGTTTATTTCTCTTTCTGACATTTTTGTTAGTTGTAGCATATCTTAGTTTTGGTATTATTACCATATTGTTTATGTATGCAATCTGACTTGATATCATTTTTTTGTACTTTAAGTCTCTTACTATTTGGCTCACAATGCCTTTTGCTTTTTTTTTAACAATCCCTTCTCGCATTCTACTATTTAGCCAAATTTCCAGTGAACTTACAATCTTGTTTCTTGGCTCTTCCTTTACTATACTCCTCCTGAATATTACTTTTTTTTCTTCTGGCTTGGTTTTTGTGTTTATTACTACCAATCTTGACTTTGACTCATTTATTTCTATATTATTTGCCTAGAAGAATTCTTTAGCATCACTATGATTTTAGTTAATTGTTCTTTGCTATTTGCAATCCAAGTCGTATTGTTAGCATATGCTATCGCTGCTTAATGATACCTTGTGATATTGTTGCAGAGCATTCTTTGACTTGTGCTTTGCTTTACTGTATAGACTAGCTTTTCTTCCTCTTGTACTCTTTCTAGCAGGGGGTCATAAAATAGTCACTATATTAGTGGGAAAATCATCTCTCCCTGATCTATTCCATCTTTGCTATTATCTTTTCAGTTAAACTGTGAGCTGTTATTATTTTTAGCTGTCTTTTGTGAAAGAAGTTTAGGATGTATTTAATTGTACACTTCGGCAACTTGACTCTTCGAAGTGCCAATTCTAAGCTCTCCAGCGGTATTGAGTCAAATGCCTTCTTTATGTCCTATTGAAGTATCTATACTTCTTTATTTTTTCTTTAGCCTCTTCCATTATTATATTTAGTATGTATACCGGCTGTTCTGTAGAATTTTTTGGGAGCCTAGTATAGTTTGGTCCCTTGAGAATTTTTTCTTCATGAACACTCTAGCAAGCCTTCTTGTAATGATCTTTGTGACAGCTTTCCTAAACGTTTTGATTAGTGCTATCAGGCGAATATTGTTTAAACTATATCTTCACTCTATGTTCTTTACTATTGGGTATACTTGGGTGATTTTTTACTTTGCAAGTATTTCTCCTGTTTGGATGCACAGGTTTGCAAGACCTCTAAATATTTGTTATAATTTTTTGCTTGCATATTTGATTAGCACATAGCTTATACCTGAAATTCCTAGAGCAGTTCCTACTTTTAGCTCTTATTACTTCTTCTCATTCTTCTTGCTTTATCTTCTCTTATACTTCGTCAAACCACTTCTTATTAATATACTTTCAAGGCCTGTATATTTCTTTTCTATTTTGTCCAGTTTGGTGTTCTTTTTCTAAATTGGTTCTTGTAGTGCTCTGCTACACCACTTTTTACATTTTTTGGTTCTGTTCTTAATGCTGTCTCCTTTTCACTCTGTTCAATAAACCTATTGAGCACTATTTTCTTATATGGTCTATTCAGCAAGCTAGCAATCATTTTCTCTTAGTTGATTTTAATTATTGCATATCTCTTATCTATGTTTTCTTCAATTTGCCTTCTTTGCTCTTGCTCCCACTCCATCTTTCTTCTTTCTTGCAAGAACTTTTGCCACCCTTTCATGTCTTCAATCTACGCATTGGATCATTGCCTATATAGCTTTGAGAGATTCATATCTAGCTTTCTATTTAGAATTCTGATCCTATCATTAACTTCTAGCCTTTCTTCTTCTACTACTGCTTGTCTTTTTTTTGTTTTTGTGTACTTAATTACCTTTGTATCTTTGTAACATACTTTCCTTGCAACTGCTTTTCATGGCTGATTCTCCTATTTGCCATCGTATTGTATACTTTCTTCTTTGGTATGTGCCTGTTTGCCCCTGTGAGTATTGCTTTCTCAATCATGTCCCAGGTATAGTTTATTCTTCTTATCTGCTTTTTTGCTTTTTGTTCTTCTTGCTGTATCAGACTTGCCGCATTTTCCTTTTTTAACTATTTCTGCACCTCCTGTGCATAGTTTTCCCATTCTTCAGTTGTCACTTGGTCATATAGGTAGACAGTTTTTGTATGACCTTTCCTTTTAATTTCTGTCTTACTTGTTAGTGCTATCACGTGGTCTATTTATATTTCTGCTGTTATTATTCTATGATCACTTCCTGTAATCTCTTTTGTTTTCTCAATTTTTGCTTCTTGTAGCCTAAATGCCAGGCCACCAGATATCCAATTCTGGTTGTAGTTTTTTCATTCGATTATGTATAGTCCTGGTTCATCAAATGTAGATCTTTGTAAATATCTTTAAAGTTTTGTTTCTTTAACTAGTCAAAAATTGAGAGCCTTTTGTAATTCACTGTTTGAGAGTGCATTCTGTCTAACACATTATTCACTATATAGTTAAAGTCACCTATGATGACTATTTGCATCTGTCTTTTCCTTTTAGTAACAACTTCTACTATTCTTTGTTGGATTTTTTTTTCTGGTAGTCTTGTCATTTGGCAGCACATACACTCTTATTACTACTAGCTCCATTTGCTTTAAGAATAGTATAACCTCAATCATATATTTACTTACTCTTTTTACTGCATCTACGTGTTTTTTCTATTGTTCTTTTATTAGGATCCTCATGCCCTTTATTGTCTTTAACAACCCACTTTTTTTAGTATTAGAATTACAATGTTTCTATTCAAGAGCATTTTGCTGATGTACTGCTAAATCTTTTTGAATAAACCATTTTTTCATATTTTGTAAACCACCAAAATTAAAATATCTGTTAACATAATTAGCACTTTTCTTATAACAATGATATGATACTAATGCTAATATATGCTCATATAACTTTGAGCAGCTAGAATATCACATAAAATTAGTATTAAAGCTACACAAATTGCTCTTCCTTCTGAAAACTCAGCTATTGAATTTAGTATTATACCATGCCAAAGGGACTCTAATTCATTAACAACTAAGAAAAAATAATAGTTTATTTTATACAAACTCACTTTATCCAGCCCAGGTAATAACATATTTTTATGCTTAAATCAAATATAATATAGCAGATTTACAATGGATACATATAATACACCTGTACTCAGTGTTGTATATTTTTGATATTCGAGCTATTTTTGACAGATTAGACATTTTCAAACATTGTCTGAAATCTATGTTCAAATTATGTCCAGGTAAATTAATTGTCACCGAACATTGTTTATACAATCATTACTAGACACAAACATATAGCGGACATGGACATTGTCCAATATCTGATACAAATTTTTACCAAAATATTTTTTAAGTATAATTAAAAAACTTTATACAACTAAGTTGATTGAAAATAATTTAGAGAAATAAGCTTATTTTATTATAAGAGCAACATACTATAAATTGACTTTTTATTAATAAAAAAGTAATTATAGTATTTAGGCAGCCAGAATTGGTCTTATATAGTGCCAAAATTGCTAAAATTATTGCTAAATTTTTTAAATACTTTTATTAAAATATATTATATTATAATTATTTTGGTGGGTTTTATAAAAAAATTTTAGTAGTGCCAAAATGTATGCCAAAAATACTTTTTTCAAAAATAATTTAGACACAGATAAATGTTTTATAAGGAATTTAGGTTTAATAACGATTATTAAAGAAAGTATTCAGTTGGTAAATAAATGTTATTTTGCAACAAATATTCTTTCTTTATTAGTTTAAGCATCATATTTATACATTTTTAATCTAACCACATATTCTATTCTGAACTTATCATAACCCTAATCTCTAGTCTACTACTGGTCTACTAGATAATTCTAAACTGTTATCATATTACAAAGAAACCCACTAGGATTGCTTTTTTTTACTATGTAAAAATTTGAAAAAGTTCAGTTTTAAAAAGTTATATATGGCTTATCTGAACTTTATAATAAAATTTACAAATGTTCTAGGAGATTTTGTTCAGTTTAAAGAGAATTTAATAGTGTTCAGTTTAGAAAGGTTCAGATTAGAGAGGCGACTGTAGTTTTTTTTACTTGTACCAATTTATAAACAAGTAATAAAAAATATGCCACATATGTTTTGACAACAAATAGGCCAGAGGGTTAAAAAATAAAAAAAATTTTGGCCACTTATAATTATGTAATATTGATTTTAGACTATATGCACTATATAGGTTTTATTTCTAAAATTACTATAGTAGCTCTAAAGCAAGTTAATAATAAAGAACATATACAGGCTTTATCTAAAAATTAAAAAATAAATAAAATCAATAAAGGTTATATATTAATTTATATACTATACTATAGCTAATAGGGTTCCTCAAATTCAAATCAAATCAAATATTGGATCAATTTGAATTTGATCAAATCAAATTGACCCTGATTTAAATTTGATTTGATTCAAATATTTGAATTTGAATTTGATTTGAATTTGAATTTTTAATAGTAATTTTCAAATCAAATCAAATCAAATTTGGCCATATTTGAATTTGATCAAATCAAATATAGTCAAATTTGAATTTGAATTTGATCAAATATTTGATTCAAATATTTGAAGATCAAATCAAATTGCGGAACCCTAATAGCTAATATAGCAGAAATTATAGCTATTTAAATAAAACTAGTTATAGTAACTTATATATTATTAGAAGAGATTTGCAAAAACTGTTAAACCAAAAGACTACACATATATATAAACATCTATAGTTATTCAAAAAATTTTTGTTCAAGGTACTAACACACTTTATATAATTACTAGATAACTAGCATTAATTTAGGCCAGCTACAATCTTATGAAAGTATTAGTTTGAAGCATCGTCTGCTTAGTTTTGTAATGCTAATTGGTTGATTACATAATAGTGCACTGACTAAAAAAAAACCAGGTATTCTAACTAGGATACAAAAAATAAGCTATTTTGGTTAGTGCAATAGTAGTAATAAATCATTGATTGGTATACAAATTATACACTATGATCTTTAGAATACAATAAATAAATCATATAAAGTTATCAATTTTAATAATTTAAAGTAATGTTTTATCTAAGTACCGTATTTGTCCAAAAATAAGCTACCCTTTTTGGCCAAAAAGTTACACAAAAAATCGTAGGGTAGCTTATTTTCAGATTGTTAAATTTTTCGAAAAATTGAAAACGTACTAATAAAAAGTTGTCCAAATGCCATGAAATTTTTACTATAGATGTATTTCGTTACGCTGAACAACTTTACTTATTCGATCTTTTGAAGTTTACATAGTCAAAAAAAAGTTTTATATGTAGCGACTGTTAACGATTTTTTTAAAAATTTTTCTGAAAATCTGGGGAGTAGCTTCTTTTAGAGGTAGCTTATTTTCGGAAACCTACGGTAGCAATTTATCTTAAGTAACGCCTAGCTAAAATTAAGCCTCTGAAATTAGACCCTTATACTTGCATTGCAGTGTCTGAAATTAACTATAAAAACTTTGATGCGCACATAAGCATTTTATCAAAATTTATAGGTAAAATTTGTAAATTTATATGCGGAATCCACATGTAAATATCAGATTTTGGTTTTAGAAATTTAAAATTTCATTGCGATCCACAGACTCTACAATCCAATTTCAGGCAATTGCATGATAATAATAAAATAGTTTTTTTATATTAAGGTTAGTATTTATAGTAAAGTTAAAAGCTAAAAGTAATTTATAGTAAAATCGCTTAAGGAAAACTTTTTGTTAGTATACAAAAGGAGGTAATTTTGACAAAACAAACATTTGTTTTAATGTTACATTACATTTAATCCTGAAATCTGATTCATTTGTATCTCAAATTATCATGTAACTGCTAATTTTTTATAGTACTACTAACCTATATTAATTCTACTATTCTAGTCAGGGCATTGCTTTAAATATATAAAGTAGCTACTTTAGATAAATCATTACTTTAGATGCAATAGTAATATTAAAATTAACTTTGTAATCCGTTTTTCATTCTGTCAATTTTTTTAATAAGGGCAAGTTCTGTCAATTAGTAAACCAAGTCAGTTTTAAAAATTTAACTTGAGTCAATAATTTCAGTTTTAGCTAAAATTTATTTTCTTTAAAAGATAATAATAATTAGAAATGTGATCCTGCTTAAATTGGTTAATCTGTGCTTTGACAAAACTGGGTTTCAAACTCTGTTTTAAAACCAGTTACACATATGAATATTAATTATATTTGTCCATTGTTACTCTTGTATATTATGCTCTGCCATAGATTATAACTGTATCACAAAACTATTATACCTCATGTACCAGATGTACTATATGTACCAAATGTGCCAGATATGCCTCATATGACTAATAAACTGAATGTTCTGAATGTGCCTCATGTGACTAATATGGTGATTAAGGCATAAGGAAATGATATAATAGAAGTAGCAATAGTGATAGATAGATCATTTATGATACAAGTGCTATATGTATTTAGTAGTAGATAGTTTCTTATATTTATAGGCAATATTTGCTCTACTTTGTAGGCATGTTTGCCTTATCTCTTATGAATATAAATAAAGGACACTACAAATCAATTCTATAAACTATATCACACTCTTTCAAATTGCCAAATCACTATAAATATAAATTCTTTCGCTTGTATAAATACTAACAACTATGATAAAACACTGCACAGTTTGTATCTCTGTGACTCTTTGTTAATAGTTGCTCCATTAGTCTCGATTTCCAAGAGGTATTCGAAGATTAACAATTGGTAGTGACTGTGAGATTCATAATATGAATCAATGCTAAAATTATAAAAGAGCTCTATTGAATTTGAATTTTGCTCTGTGTGAGCTATGGATTCTGTGTAAATTGCCTAGTTAAAATGAAGACAGAAGAACTTTGCAATAAAGAAAGAACTCTGAAATCAAATATCATACTCTCAACACCTATAGCAAAGATGTCCTCAATGCTAAAGAAAAGGCCATAATGTTCTTGAATGCCCGAATATGAAATACTTAGACAAAAAATATATCATACTAATTAGAGCACTTACCCCAGAACAAGGTAAAGAGTTCCAAGAAATAATTGATAAGAATCTTGGTGATATTCTCAATGATAAACAGACTAGCGGCCTTGGACTTTATATTGGAAGTATTAGAATATATTATTACAAGAGGCGAAGAAGAAAATTATCACAAGCAGTCTGATATTGACTATGCCACTGAAGTCACAAAGATCAATTATAAATCAGTTAAATGTTATCAAAAACCAGCTAAATGGAATTATGCCAACAAAATGAACAGTCCATATGATGCTAACTAGTATTATAAAAATAGTAATGAATTAGAAATAACTAAAGTAAGGTACTCGATTACTATCAAAAAATCCTGTACTGGAAGTCAAAGTATTTTAAGGCCAGTTATGGAAAAAGAAGAATCCAAAATCCCAGTTTAAAAAATAAAGTTTGTCGAGAAGAAATTGTTGAAGACCTATATGGAAAAGAAAAAAAAATTAATAATAAAAAAGATAACTATAAAAAATTGCTACAAAAGTACTTAATGTCTGTAATGTTCTATCTGGAGAAATGGTCCAAAAAAGGAAAAAACCATTGGAATGAACCCATGCTAGGACCTGAAGACTTATTCATAAACCTGAATAAAGATGTTTCTAAAAAGATTTTGGCTAGAGTAGAGAATAAAGACTCGATATTTGGATCTTATAACAAGAACAAAATAGATGGCCTTGAACAATATTACCAAGGTAGGACTATATTGAGAAAAACGAAATTGTCGAAGGAAGGAACAAAGTAAATGAATTAGAGAATCATGCTGAAAAGAATAATATAAGTTGTGAGGAATACGATTAGAAAATAGAGACCGTACATATGGAACCTGAGGAAATTGCAAATGACAAGTTATTTTTAAAAATAATAGAAGAGTACTTCCATCCAATATCCTACCAGAACTACACTCTGAAGGCCCAAGAAGAAGAAGCCACATACCTTGATATTGATCTACTAGGAATCCGAACTCTTATCATTGCTCCTAAAGGCCAAAGTTATATAGTTTCCTGTCTGAAAGTCCTTATTAAGCCTTGACAATCAAGACCTACAATAGGGGGCTTCCAGAAATTAGCTAATTTTTTTTTACTATGAGCCCACCTCACCCCTACCCCTATACATGTTGGCAAAATCCCGACTTACTATAGTTTGGGATTTGTCCGTCATCCCAAATCCCAAATCCCAAACTCTTGCAAAGCTAATATCTTAAAAACTTTATTAATAATCTTTATTTAAACAAATTGTATATATTCTTATAGTTATAAATAATATATTTACAAAATATTAAGATTATTTATTTGATTTAATTTTTTATAAATAGCAATTGTTTTTTTACTATTTAGAATTTGTCCGGGTTTTGCCAGCAAGTATACCCTACCCCACCCACCCTCACCTGATACCCCAATCAGCCAATCAGATTTTACGATTATTAAAAAGTTAAATATAATATTTAATAGTAAATAACTTTTGATTTTACTAACTATCTACTAGGACCCCGAAGAACTCTGATATAACTCAGATCCAGACTCAAAATTTTTAATATAACTTTATACACTTAATTTTATTAAAAGCTTTATACAAAATTATCATATAAGTTCAAATTTACTATAAATTATACAATTTCAGATCTGAGTACCAGTATGATCATGTTAACCACCAAAGCCAAAAACATAATTACACAAAAAAAAGTGACGAAGAGAAAATCAGAAACCTATCTAGAAAAAGAAGGGCGGTAGTTAACCGTGTTCAAATTCAACAACAAAATTTTTAGTTCCGAAAATAAGCTACCCATACGATCGATGAACGTTGCTACATAGTAAAGTCTAAATTTTACTAAGTAAATCAATTAAAGTCGCATAAGTAACATTGTTCAGCAGATCAAAATACGCGTACCCTGAAAATTTCATACAAATCGGAGAACTTTTTATTATTTGACTTTTAATTTTTACGTTCAACGGTTTTTTTTTTATAAAAAAAAATCCGTTGAACGTAAAAATTAAAAGTCAAATAATAGAAAGTTCTCCGATTTGTATGAAATTTTCAGAGTACGCGTATTTTGATCTGCTGAACAATGTTACTTATGCGACTTTAATCGATTTGCTTAGTAAAATTTAGACTTTACTATGTAGCGACTATAATCGATTGACCAAAAATCGCTTTATAAGTTACTCCCGATTTTTTTCTGCATATTTATTTATTGTTTATAACATATTTATTTATCGTCTACAGCATATTTATTTATTGTCTACAGCATATTTATTTATTTATTTTACTTATTAAAGTTTTGTATTCAAAAATAAGCTACCTCTTTATTGTGCTTTAAATTACTTAAAATAGTAAATAAGCTACCCACGGTTTTTTTTTGTTAAAAATCGGCAAAAAAAGGTAGCTGCAACATATGGTATATATCGATTTATATCTACTTAAAAATTTTCCCGATGTATATATAGTATCGTTATACAAAAAAAGATCGTACTTGTTATAAAGATCATCTTTGTTATACAAATAAACATTCAACTTTTCAAAAAATTACCAGTTGGTTATACAAATTTAAACATATGACATATGGAAAAATTATATATAAGTCTATACAAAGCCTGATCTCAGTATTACATATATTCTTCGGGGTCCTTATCTACTGGGTCAATTTCGATAATTTAACTACCAAAATGATCCTCTCAATGAGAGGATTCTAGCAAGCCCAAAATCATTAAAACTAATCACTGAATCCTAAGATTGGAATAGATTTGTGTTACTATAGAAGTTTTATAATTTATTAAAAAATTATAAACCATTATAGTAACACAAATTTATTCTGATCTCTGGCTCCTGTGATTAGATTTTATGATTTTGAACTTGCTAGAATCCTCTCATTGAGCTGATAATTTTGGTAGTTAAATCATCGAAATTGGCCCAGTAGATCAAAAGTTATTAACAATTGAAAATTAATTTTTAATTGTTAATAACTTTTGATCTACTGGGCCAATTTCGATGATTCAACTACCAAAAAGATCACCTCAATAAGAGAATTCTGGCAAGCCCAAAATCATTAAAATCTAATCACTGGATCCTAAGATCGGAATAGATTTATGTTACTAATAATTTATTAAAGAATTATAAACCATTTATAGTAATACAAATTTATTCCGATCTCTGGATCCTGTGATTGAATTTTTATGATTTTAGGCTTGCTAGAATCCTCTCATTTAGCTGATCATTTTGGTAGCTGGATCTTCGAAATTGGGCTAGTAGATCAAAAGTTATTACCAATTGAAAATTAATTTTTAATTGTTAATAACATTTGATCTACTAGGCCAACTTCGATGATTTAACTACCAAAATGATCAGCTCAATGAGAGGATTCTAGAAGCGCAAAATCATTAAAATCCAATCACAGGATCTAGAGATCAGAATAAATTTATGTTACTATAAATAGTTTATAATTTTTTAATAAATTATAAAACTTTTATAGTAAGGCCATGCAAACTAATAAAATTGATTCTTGTCACCCGGCCGGGTCACTTTTTTAGAGAATTTAAAATTTTTTTCTATATAAAATTTTTTTATTCTTGTATGAAAAAAAAATTTATAAAAATTTTTTATATTAAAAAATTTTTTAAATATAACATTTTTTGCCGGCCGGCCGGGTCCTATTTGTTTGTTTCATGTGATGAGAATCAACTAATTTAATTTGCATGGCCTAACATATATTTATTCTGATCATAGGATCCGGTAATTAGAGTTTAATATTTTTGGCTTGCTAGAATCTTCTCATTGAGAGGATCATTTTGGTAGTTAAATCATTAAATTTGAACCAGTAAATTAAAAGTTATTAATTATTAAATATTGTTAATAAATCTATAATTTTGGTCAAAAATAATTTTGTAACTTTGGCCAGGATTATAAAATTTTGGCCGAAATTATACCTGATACTTCAGCTGACCCACCCACCCCCTGAAATCAGCTGATTTCTGGAAGCCCCCTAACTAAAGTTCTTTGATGCCTACTATAACCTCAATAAACCCGTAAAAGAACTCTTAAATGATACCAGGTTTGGCTCCAGTATAGAAAAGAAAGATGAATTAGAAGTTTTTTTTATAGCTAAATGTGATGCTCTTGTATGGGACTTTGTCTTTGGAGAAAAGAAACCTGTCCAGGAACCTGAAGATAAAATTAATATTAGAAATAATGAAGAAAAAATTATGAAGATTAAAATAGAACTCCTTTTAACTTACCAGAACCTTACAGAAGTGAATTATACTAAAGAACTCAAGCTCAACGAAATAGGTTGTACCCGTAAACTGCTGTATAAACAGCCCCCCTACATATCAGACCCCCCTCTCATTTTTACTAATAATTTTCTTTTTTTTACTAATTAATTTTTTTGGTGGAATGTACCAGACCCGGGCTGTTTATACGGCAGTTTACGGTACTAACTGAATCAAAGCCCAAGGATGTTGCTACCGAATTAATATTGGAATCAAAAAAGGTAATAAGAAAGATGAACCCAAGACATTAGCATATAAATAAAATTCAGCAGAGACCAAAGATGCTGATGGAATATATTAGACTATGTATTATTGTCGAAAAAAATATAATAATGAAACTAGAATTAGCAAAGTAGATAACGAACCTCTTGGAAGTGTTAGAAGTAGAGTTAGAACCTCAAGAATTTTTCCTATTTGGATATAAGTAAAATTAAAAAAGATAAATTCGGATTAATCCTATTTAAATCCGGATATAAATTTATAAAATATATTCGGATTATATATTATATCCGGATATATATTTATATCCGGTTATAAATATATATCCAGATATAAATATATATCCAGATATAAATATATCTTGATATATCTGGATATATCTAATCTACGGGATTTTTACAGGGCTACTATAATTTTCCTTTGGCCAGTTTTACTATAGCGAATAGCAAATATATAGATCAGTGATGTTAAATGATCTGGTCATTTGAAAAATTTTTAAATGACCTCAAATGGCTCTGAAATGACCAGTAATTATAGGTCATTTGAATTTTGGGTCATTTGCAAATGACTCATGACCAAATGACCATGGTCATTTGCAAATAACCGGGGTTATTTTGATTAATAGTAGTGATAGTAGTCAAAATCTGTGTAAACTTGGTGATTGACATATAATCACCCGTTAACAATACGCGTAAAGGGATAAGAATTATAAAATTCTTAGATAGCATGTCAACGTGGCATCTACTTATTTCGTGGGTAATACAAACTCCTGGAGAGGAAATAACTAATCAGAGAGTGCAAAATTTGACTATTCCAGATCAGCCCAATGAAGCGCAAAACAGAAGAAAAAGGTGAAAACTAATATTTAAATAGATCTTGGTGCAAATAACGGGAATGAAATCTTATATATTGCAAGCATCACTCTAACCTTATAGTCTCTAACCTTAAGACCTTAACACTAAATTTTTATCTCACGCACTTTGTTTATTTACAAAATCATAGATTCTTTTTTGGTTTGTATTACTCATGCAAATAAGTAAAATACGTTAACATATTGGGCTTAGTAGTGTTAGAAAACAAGTTAATGTACTAGATAACATGTTAATGTGTTATAGATTAAATTCAAATGTGAATTTTGACTTCAAATGGAAAGTTTTTACTTATTTAATTTTAATTAATTAAAAATCTTTTTTTTGCTATAAATTTGCACAATACCTGACTTTTGTTATGTATCATAAACCTCATTATGTATGTATGTTGTGAGAGGCTAAATGAACTCTCCATGCAATTATTGCAACTATACACTAGTAAGGCTAACTAAAATCAACTTAACAATGGTAAGGCTTCGATTGAGGCATGGATACCAGCAGACTTGTCCTGAGTAACTGGGCTCGAATAGAGCTCTAGATTATGTCACGAGGCTCTAATATGAGGTCACAGGATTAAAATCGATGGTTAAAATTCTTAACATATGTGATTACAGAGTTTTTGAAATCAAACATGGTAATTTAGCACAGGACAGTCCGGCTTTTGTTTAAAGGTAAATATTACTTTCGAAGAACTGGAGTAAATGGACTTAAAAGATTATAAATTGATCTAATCTTAGCGTAAGTATTAAATATTTAATATTTTGAATATTGTTGACTTCGAATTTCATAATTTAATCAAGTTTTAATTAATTGTTATTTCCACCAATAAAATTCAAATGACCCAATAGGACATTTTATTCTTGAAATGACCCAATGACCGGTTATGGTCATTTGAGTCATTTGGGTCATTTAACATCACTGATATAGATTGATCAGTTTATGCAGTTTAAAATTAAAAGCAACCTTCTATCCAGATATAAATATATATCCGGATATAAATATATATCCGATATAAATATATATTCGGGACTTATGTAACAGGCCTGTTCTGGTGATACAAGATGGGTTGGCAGGCGGAACATAGATCAGAGGGTTTAAATAGGCAATTCTCATAATTGGGTTGCAGGTATAGCAGCTAGTGTGGAACCCTTGGGCGGACCACTTAAATTAGATACCAAAAGTATACGTGTGGCTATATGTATCCTTGTCTAGGATTAGAGAATTTAAATAGGCAATTCCCGTAGTTGGGTTGCAGGTATGGCAGCTAGTGTAGAACCCTTGGGCGGACCACTTAAATTAGACACCAAAAGTGTATGTGTGGCTAAATCTATTTTCATCTATGTAACAAATGCTGGTATTCCCCTAGAGGATACTGATGGCCCTAATTTCTTGAATAAAATTCTTAAGTCCCAAGATGAGCACTTTAATAAAAAAAAATAAAAAAAAAAATAAATAAATATATATCCGGATATAAATATATATTCAGATATAAATATATATTCAGATATAAATATATATCCAGATATATATTTATATTTGGATACAAATATATATCCAGATATATATTTATATCCGGATTATATACTGTATTATATCTGGATTATATTATATCCGGATATATTTTGTTCAAAAAACTGAATCCGGATTTAGTTAAAATTCGGTTTAATCCGGATATAAATATAAATTCGGATTCATGTCCTACCTCTAGTTAGAAGAGCTGTTAATACAGACCATATAGATCAAATATATGAACTCAGTCTTGAAAATAGTATAGAAGTTAAATATAAAACCTTAAGGAATTATAGAAAGTATACTAAAATAGGTGTTGTTAATAAAAAAAAGTTGCAAGTATTGGGCCCAAAAGAGGAAATTGTAGGTGACAAAGTCCTAGATAAAAGTAATTGTGACATGTTGGATAATAATAAAGGTAACAAAGAAAGAAACAATAAAAAAAAAGCTTTCTAGAGAAAGAATCTCTATGTAGTACATGCGAAAAGTAGATAGAAAAGTTATCAAATTCTGAAAGACCACCTACAAAGTAAAAGAACATGTCGAAGTTATAGAAATGTTAATGTTGATGGTTGCTATTAAAACAAAATAAAATTTGATGAAGACAAGGAATTAGGCCATCGAAAATTTGCTGAAAATGGGGATAAAAA
The DNA here is from genome assembly GCA_003550325.1 of Gigaspora rosea. Classification (NCBI taxonomy): domain Eukaryota; kingdom Fungi; phylum Glomeromycota; class Glomeromycetes; order Diversisporales; family Gigasporaceae; genus Gigaspora; species Gigaspora rosea. The sequence continues at coordinate 236,574 of QKWP01000121.1, read as the reverse complement.
GGTATCGTTAATAAAAAATAATGACATTAATATAGGAAAGGGGCCTGGGCATAAGAAGAAATTAGAAATAGGAAACATACTTATAAAATTGGAAGAAATAGATAACAAAACTGAAGCTGATGAAAATAGCGATAATTAAGTGAAAGAAATCATAATTGAAGATATATCGGTAAGAGCTGAGAATTTCGAAAGGGATGAAAAGAAGCTCTGGGTCAAACTGATATTAGGTCACTAAAAGTTCGCTGAGCCAAGTGATGCAGCTGAAAAGTGCGAGATTGGAAATTATAATGGAGTTGGTGAAAAAAAGAATGAAGCAGACGAAATTAAAGTCAAAAGAGATAAATATGAAATTGTTAATTGAAAGTTAGCTGATGGAAACAATGAAGTAGCAGAAAGAGAAACCAAAATACATTAGCTAAAAATAACGATAAATGTGAAAAAAAGAATATGGAAATTGTAAAACTTTTTGGAGGAGAAGCCTTGTATTTTGTATGCAAAATGCAGACGAAAGAGATTGAAGAATTTTGAAAGTCTGCCAATACAAATGACATGAAAGAAGATAAAGGAGTGGTTAGAGTTGAATGTCGTTATCAAGACTGAATTAAAATGAAAAGTGATAAAGCATATGAAAATACCCCTAATAATAATTCAAATGGTAATTTCGACCCAGATGGATCTTGTTGGCAAAACTCGCAACTGAACAATAAAGAGAGAAACCTTAAAACCTGCAACAACTTATATTTATGTATGGAAGCATAAAATTAAGTGGGGAGATTGTTACCCTTGCATATTGTGCCCTGCCATAGATCATAACTGTGTCACAAGACTACTGTGCCTTATGTGCTGGATATACCGCATGTACTGAATGTGCTAGATGTGCCTCATATAACTGATAAACTAAATGTTCCAGATGTGCCTTATGTGACTGATGTGGTAATTAAGGCATAAGAGAATGATATGATAGAAGTAGTATAAGTGATAGATCAATCATTTATGGCGCAAGTATCATATATATTTAGTAGTAAATAGTTTCTTATATATATAGGTAATATTCACTCTACTTTGTAGACATGTTTGCTATGATCTCTTATAATATAAATAAAGGACACTACAAATCGATTCTATAAACCATATCACACTTTTTTGAATTGCCAAATCACTATAAACATAAACCCTCTCGCTTGTATAAATACTAGCAACTATGATAAACCACTATACAGTTCGTGTCTTTGTGCTCATGTGACTCTCTGATGATAGTTGCTCCATTAGATTACTGAGAGGTATTCGAAGGTTAACACCATTTAAAATACATGCATAAATTCATATTGAGTATTTGCATAATACATATTTATCATTATTATATATACTTTAAGTAGAGTTGTTAATAGCTCATTTAAAGCTGCATAATAGAGCCAAGCCAAGGAGCTATAATGATTAAGCTGAATCTTAGAACTGCAGCTTAATTTGTGGCTTGAAATATAACTTAGAGCTGCAGCCTAACTGTGTCTCATTTTAAACTGCAGCTCATGATTATATTGTTCTTATAAATTCTGTAACAACTGATAAAAATTTGGCTGAAATTAATTCAGCCAAAGTTGATAACATGAATAATATGATATATGTAGTTTAATAAGACTGTAAGATGAGATAGTGTTCCGCAAAAAAGGATCCAGATGAATCCGGTATTTTAATGGATATAAATATAGTATTACACTAAAGATACCAGAACTGAAACTTTACATATAATTAATCTGAAAAATACACTACTATCAACAGGTTCCGCTTGTCTTTCACATGCATCTGTAGCCAGTAGCAGTCCTTCAAACTCGCTGCATCCGGATCTGGATCCGAATTCAGATCCAGTTTATGTAGCGAGTTTGAAGGGCTGCTGCTAGCTACAGACGCACGTGAGAGACAAGCAGAGCCTGTTGATAGTAGTGTATTTTCCAAATTAATCATATGTACAGTTTTAGTTCTAGTACCCTTAGTGTAATACTACATTCATACCCATTAAAAACATCCGGATCCTTTTTGCGGAACACTAAGATGAGGTGACTAATATAGATTACAATACAGCAATAAGACTAAATATCAACATGCATATTTGTCGCACTTGTAAGTCATAAACTTTCAATTTCTATTCTTTGGCAAAATCCATTTTCGCTCAAACGAAGCCTTTATTCATTTCTAATTATTTTTTGATGAAAATTTATTTTTAAAAAATTGTGTAAAATTTTGATTCCTATTCTTTGGCAAAATCTATTTTCACTCAAACAAAGCCTTTATTCATTTCTAATTATTTTTCGACGAAATTTTGTTTTTAAAAAAAATCAATTCCTATCCTTTGGCAAGATCCATTTTCATTTAAACGAAGCCTAATTCATTTCTAATTATTTTTTGACGAAATTTTGTTTTTAAAAAAATTATGTAAAATTTCAATTCCTATTCTTTGACAAGATCCATTTTCATTCAAACAAAGCCTTTATTCATTTCTAATTATTTTTTGATGAAATTTTGTTTTTTAAAAAATTGTGTAAAATTTCAATTCCTATTCTTTAACAAGATCCATGTTTGTTCAAACAAAGCCTTTATTTATTTCTAATTGTTCTTCGACAAAAATTAGGTTTTAAAAAATTGTATAAAACTTTAATTCCTATTCTTTGGCAAGATCCATTTTCTTCAAACGAAGGCATCTATACATTTCTAATTATTTTTTGTTTCTTGTTGAAGAAGAAAAAATTTGGGTTTAAAAAAATTAAACTAAATTTTGATCCTATTCTTTGGCAAGCCATTTTTGTTCAAACGAAGGCATTTATTCATTTCTAATTATTTTTCGTTTTTTGTCGAAGATGAAAAATTCGTTTTTAAAAAAACTAACCTAAATTTCGATTCCTATTCTTTGGTAAGATCCATTTTCGAACATTTCAATAACTTATCGAATTCGGCCGAATTAATTTGGGCCAAATTTTTATCAGTTGTCCCAGAATTTATGAGAATAACTGTAATACTGACGCAGATCAATAATTACTGGAGCCATGGTTTGAGCCATGGCTTGAGCCATAGCTTGAGCCATGGCTTAAGCCGTGACTTCAATAGCCATGGCTCAAGCCGGAGCCACGGTTTTTAAAAGCCAAGCCAAGCCGCTCAAGCCATTAACAGCTCTAACTTTAAGTGCTTCTGGTCCGAATTCATCTTGAGACAACAGTGAGTTCGACGTGGAGGTAAGTTCAGTTACATTAAGTTGTTGTCCAAATGAGCTTTCTTCATCCATTTTATAAAATTGAAATAATTGAAGTAAAAAAAAAAATAAAAAGCGATGTATTTATATATTTGAGAATCTTTGACATAAACTTTACGCAATTTTTTTTTTTTTACTTTTAATTAAAATGTCATCGATAAACTTTTAATTAATTAAAAGCGTCATATTTGATTAAAAACGTTATACTATTCAACAGACATCAAATTCAATTAAAAACTTTTTTATTATTTTAATTAAAGGACGTCATATTATTTAATCAAAAAGTTGAAATTTACAGATCATGAAGCTTTTTGTTCGTAAGCTCGATTTCAAACTCAAATCGAGCATACTGAGGTTCATTTTACATAATTAAATTCACGTGATTGAAAAACTTGTGTTTAACTGGTTCGGGTTCCGAACAGGTTCGGATGAGCAGAATCACATCTCCATAATATCTGTGACAGATTAAAATGAAATCGGATTAAAATGAAATTTTTCTATTTTTTAAGCAAAATTTTAAAATATTTTAGGGGACATTTTTTAGGGTTTTTTTAGCATTAGGGTTAGGGTTTAGGGTTAGGGTTATTAATAAACGAGTATATGTGGGTTTTATAAGCTTTAAAGGTGAGCAAGAGAGGTCCCCAGTTTCATTTTAATCTGATTTCATTTTAATCTGCGACAATATCTACGTAATATATGAAATTAATTAAAGAGCGGAAAACCACTTGAATACGTAACAATAAAATTAGGATGTATTGGCATTCTCCAAAGTAAAGAATAATGCTCTAGTTATTAGAACCAGATGTTGCCAGAGCACTAATTGGAAGTTTATTTTAATACTCGGTTAAAGTCAGCTTTATAAAAATCAACTTTGTCAAGTCGACTAACAACAGACTTAAGTTGTTTTGCAAGTATCACTACTGTCGATCGTCCACTATTTTAAACCCCTAAAAAAGAAATACTATGAAACACGTGATGATCATTGATTCATTCATTTTAAATCCATAAAAAGTTCGAACTTTAATTACTCCGGAATTTATTGATCAACATAACGAAGAACACTTATTTTAACTTCGAAAAAAGAAATAACCAGTGAATTCGAATTTGATGATCCCGACTATAACAAACATTTTGTAAAAGCTTAGTTTTTAGATACAAAATTTGTAGTTGTTTCTTTTAACTAGATTTGCAAGATATACAAGTTATATCCCAAAGAGGTTTTCTAAATTAGTCTTATCTAGAAAAGATTTAAAACTATGTTAATAGCACTTATATTATTAAATATTCTGATTGATAAACCACAGTATTATGAATAAGTGCTATCAAGAGAAAACGAGACCTATCTAGAAATGGGCATCATACATTTATCAATGCAAGGTGATAATTGTTACATATGTGTTAATTGTCGGAAATTGGATGATGCTGAAATTCTCGTGATCGAATGATGATCTTCCATAATGACACATGGGCGGATTTGACGCATATAAAGTATAACGAATTAACAGTTTTGGAAGAAAAAAAAAGGCATTAAACAAAGCCCCCATAGTGTATATCATAAATTTTTGAGTTCTTTATTCCAGAGTTCGTTATAAAGATTTGCTATATAGAGTCGACTATAATATACAGTGCAAAAAAGTTTTGAGTAAAAATAAATCACTAATAAATATATCTCTTAAGTAATTTGTTCTTTAAATTTGTTAATTACAGCAATTGAAATGTATTAAGAGTTATTAAAGATTTTTAATTCCAGAATAGTAGTCCGAACTGGCACGTGCTCATCCGGAGAGTAACCTTGTACACATTTACGGTATGCTGTATTTATTTAATTTTAATTAATTGCTGAAACCTGTAATTTATCGACTCGACTAAAATCGAAATTTAAAAATTGACTTAGCCGGTTATGCAAAGTCGATTACCCTTGTATGCAAAATAATATATTCCCGCCAACCCACTGTATAAAATTGTTTGATGTCCATTTTTCCTAAATTTCCAACCATTTTTTATATACATAGCCAGTGTTGTAAACCAATTAGAAGTTAGTCGACTTAGTTGACTTCAAGCAGCTCCCTCAATTGATTTGTTAGTTATCGAAATGGTGCTCAATCATTTCGATTAATCCTTGTATCAATTATGACGAAAATTCGTTGTGCGAAATGTGGATTTTAAATTCAACTAATCAGTGTAACTCTATCAAAAAGAAAGGTGTTTGTTAGGTCAGCAGTCGATTTTTTGGGAAATCGACTTAGTCGGTTCTTAATAAAAATAGAATTGATCTGAAATTTATTTATCGTATTTACATTATAGAACTAATATTTGCTGAACTGTAGATGTGATTCGTGATTCCATGATTTGGATCATCAGATGTGAATAGAATTTATCATTTATTAATAATCAAAGATCACTCTATATTGGAAATGGGCGACCAGGATCATCATGTCATACATGCGTGCAATTAGATTAAACCATGCTTGCCTATATTACTACATGTTAACAAGAAATTGCAAGACATGTGCCGCACGCGCATCATGCACATCGTGTATGATACGCACGATGTGCACGGAATGACCCAAAATGTTCAAAATGTGCGATATTTTAAGCGTTAGTCGACTAAGCAGGTTTTTGTAACATTTTAAGCGTTACGTTACACCTGATCCTCAACTGTGATTGGCTTGTGGTCACGTTTTGTACACTTAAATTAGGGTGTCTAGAATTATGCGATGCGATTGGGTAAATTATGCGATTTCACTAAGGTCAATTATGCGATGGAGGCGAATTATGCATTTTCTTAATTAGATTTTGTCAATTATGCCAACTTTTCGGAATATTTCGAACTTTTTTGCGGAAGTCTTTGGAATTCATACAAACCACATTCTTCCGCCAATCAAATCTCACTCACGTGCTTTATGCCTTCTTTTCTTAATTGTACGAGCATAATATCGCATCGCATAATCCTGGACACCCTAGGGTACATTTAAGACTTAAATGTACCCTTACTTTTTTATTTGAAAATCACGTGACCGCCGCGCTTAAAATTGACCAATGGGATCACGGGTAAGTTTCTAAAGAAATTTATAAAGAAGTCTTCTCGATCGAAACTCAATTTTCTATTATGCTAGCCTTAATTAAATGTTAACAAAGATTATAGAGAAGAAAACTACAATCTCAAAGGTGGTAAGATCACCAAGATTGGCTCAGAATATTACAAGAATTGAGTGAAAAACTTAAAAAAATAGCAAAACTTTTTAATGTAATACACTAAGCCGATTTTGATAATCTTATTAGCATGATAACTTCCTTCTCTACAACTTTAACTAGAAGTTCAAGTATGATTGGCATAATAAAAAAATTAGATCCAATTAAAAAAATTCAAGCTTTGTTAATTTCTTTAGAATCTTACCTGCAATCCCATTGGTCAATTTAAGTGTGGTGGTCATGTGACTTTTTAAAATTGTCATGTCTCAAAAACATAATAAGATTTTTGGGTACATTTAGGCAATGTTTAATGATAAATATATCTTTTTTATGACAAATAAATGACATGTAAATTTTATAAAAATATAATAAAATCATATCAATAATAGTTTTTTATGACAAAATGATACATTTTTATAACATTCAATTCAGTAATCCAACTATGGTATGCATTTAGATATATCAAAAAAGTAGGTGCAGGTGTATCAAAAATGAAAGTTTTGCTGCTCTTAGGGTAGTTCTATTTACTGATTACCCCAGTATCGCATCAAAATTCACCTCACATAATCAGTACCAAAATTCTTTCAAGTTTGTTTATGTTAGGTTAGGGTGAGTGCTCAGTTAGGATTTGTGTTTAGATTATTATATAGTAAAATTGTTCAAATGACCTTTTTGTTAGTTCAAAAAGTGGTTTCTTATACAAATTTTTAAGAAATAAGCTTTTTTACCAAAAGAAACCTTTTGAGATAGTTATTTTGAATGTTCTTGATTATGTTATGTTACATAAAATTATGATCTTTTATTGGCCAATAATCACATGGGGTGAATTTTTGAAGAAAATTTAATCTATATCCAGGGTATAGGTTTTTATTCTGTGCTTTATGTTTATAAATTAAATTAAACTAATTAATATAAAATTATATGTTTTGTTTATCATTGTTTTTGTGGTACCTTTGTTGTTTTTATCATCATTGTGCAGTGCTTTTTTTTGTACTTTTGTTGTTATCATTTTGGTTATTGTTTGGTGCCTTTTATTATTGTTTGTAGTGCCTTTGGTCATGTTTTTGATCATAATTTGGTAGTACTTATATTGTAGTTTGTGGTATTTTGGGGCATAGTTTGGTAGTGCTTTTGGTCGTAGTTTGGTAGAGGCTTTTGGTCACTATTTGTTGGTGCTTTTTGGTATCATTTGTTGGTGTTTAGATTGTTATTGGGTAGTACTTTTGATAGTTGTTTGGTGGTGTTTTTGGTTATTTTTTAGTGGTGCTTTACATTGTTTGGTGATGCTTTTGGTTGTAGATTGATAGTGCTTTGATCATCATTTGTTGGTGTTCTTGATTATTATTTGGTGGTACTTTCGTTGTTGCTTGTTAGTGTTTTTAATTGCTGTTTGCTTGTCTTATAGTTATTGAATGTTATTTGTCTTGTTATGCTTTTTGTTATGATTTATTAGTGATTTATTTATTTTTATTTTTTTTTTGTACTTTTTGCTGCTTGTATTTGTTTTAATAAAAAATTATCTTTAATAATACAGTAAATAATAAAAAAAATTGGAGTTTTTTTTAAATTTGGACCAATCATATTTAGATATACGGGCATAGGATAAAAGCCTATACCCCAAGTACAGAATAAAAACACTCAAATTTTTGATGAGATAGTCCTATTTACCCAATAGATCACATGATAATTAACCAATCAAATTGTGAAATTTGATCATTCCTGACAAAGCAAAACACAAAGCAAAAAAAGAGAAAAATACAAAAAAATATAGTAAATAGCAGTCTAAACCTATCTTGAAACACTAAAAAAGTGTCAGAAAGGCAATTTTATATTTATTTTCTACTATATCCTAACTCTAACCTTTAATTTAAGCTTAACATAAACATCCTAATTTTTTAAAAACTGTTAAATTTCATACTGATATTTAGATGCATTCAGTTCCTAACTTTAACCTTTAATCTAAGCTTAACCTAAGCATCCTAATTTTTTAAAAGCTGTTAAATTTTATACTGATATTTAGATGCATTCAGTTCTGGGTTCCCAAACCAAAATGAGCTTTGTTTATATATAAAGCAAATCTATATGTAATTATAAAATTGTATTACAGAAGTCTAGAACTTTAGTCTAAGAATGTAAAATGATATTTAGATAATGCATATAATTATCAAGGTAGGACCATTCCAAGTGTCCTGATTTTGTAGCTTGTTATAATTCTAAAAAAAGTGGTATTATTAAACCAGACATTTTTTGGGACCATGTGACACTAAATTCTGGTCAACAAAAATTTAATTTTTGTTTTGGCCAAAATTTAGTGTCATGTGGCCCAAAAAATGTCCAGTTTAATAATACCACCTTTTTAGAATTATCTGGGGGCCTAGACTGATATCATGGTATTTTCAGTCCTGGTCCGTCCGCAGTCCCAAAACCGTCCTTAATGAATAAATCTTATTGGTTATAAATGATTACTGTCAGATGTAAACAAATATCATATGACCCGTGTTACATCTGATCAAGCAATTTGATTGGGTAATATGAATATCACATTTTGTTTACAAGGACCAGTCCAGGACCAGTCCCAAACTGGGACTGATAAGACTGTGAGACCGTTGAAAAGACTGGCCCTGGACCGGTCATTTTCAGGACTGGTGCATCCCTAATTAAACTTGAAATTTTCGTGCCATACTATAAAATATCAGTTGAATCACTCTGAGTCATTCGACCTTCATGTTATACTTTACATGCAGAAGTTACAAGTAATTAACCACCACTACGTTGACCAAATCACGCAAAAAAAGGCAACAAGTTTAAATAACGATTTAGAGAAGTGTAAAGTTTAGATTGATCTTTTTACATGTGTTATATAGAAGTTTTTTTTAAAAAAGTTAAACAATATAAATAACAGAGAATTTTCAGGATGTAGTAATAGATTTATGTAGGTACAATATGTAATACGATGTCAAACCAAAATTATGAATATTTAAATGTCTCTTCAATAGTATAAGAGACGTGTCACTGCATTCAAGTTTATTAGATATACTGTAGAATCGAATGTAGAGATTAGTTGAGACCAATTCGATTCGGTGGTTCACGTTACCCCCTCTTTTGAACTTCCCTCTCTCTATTAGTAAAATAATTTTTGTGATATACATATATGATTTTGCCGGAGAGCATAATGCCGGGTGAAATTAAAATTAGAAATTATAAGGTTCCGAAACTTTCCGAAGAGAAAATGAACGAACATTAAAGACGAGCAAGGGCAGCCCGATAATAATCTCTGATTGAGAAAAAATTTTTATTAAAATTTACTATATATACTCCATTTCCCCCCCCCTTTTGTAACGTAAACCACCGAATTAAATTGGTCTCGCCTTATTAAAGTTTTAAATAACGATGGTTATAACTTAATATAGAACATAGTTTAAAATGATCGAAATCAATAAAGGTATGCTTCTCTAAATGGAATAATTATCATCGACATTTAATTTTAATCAAATTTCTTTGATTTTGTTCGTTCCGTCGCTTAATTTTTATAAATTAATGATTTTGATTGGCTGGTTAGCATGTGACAATCATCCAACATTCGTGTAACCATTATCCATATTTGGGTCGGCTAAAGCCAACGAAAAATATAAAAAACGGCATCTAAAGCATAAATTATTATGACCTACTTGATGATAATTTCGAAATGTTGAATTAGAAATATGTAGTTTTAAAAAAACTGTTGGAAGTGCGATTTTGCTATATATAAACTACTCTCTATATCCGTCATCTAACCCTAAATATAATATCAATCGATTTTAGTTAAAAATCGGAAATCATGATGTACCTGGCTTCAGCCATCCCCATATTTGCCTGTTAATATAATCATGGAGTTTAATCATCCAAACCCGATGACTTCCGGATTCTACATTAACAAACATTTATATAGCGTAGATTGTAAACCCAGAATTTTTAAAAAAAATAACTATCGATATAACACTTTACTAATAAAAACTTCCTAGCGAGTGCCTCTTCAAGAAAATCAGTTGAATAATGTTGCATCACGAAATAAAAGTTATATTTATTAAAAGTTGAAATACTATCCATTGTATAGCAGAAGGTCATTGTACTGCTTAAATTCGTGAAGTTTGTCATGGTTTTTTTTATTGTTCAAATAATTAACTTTTGATTTCTTTACGAGCTTTACAGGCTGTTTTAGAAGATTAGATATATTTTTAATAGATATTTATTCAAAGAATTTGGTTTATATATTTTATAAATAGGATAGTATTATACAGTCAACTCTTCTATAACGAACTGTTGGTTCTGGCCGTTAAAAAAAGTTTGCTATATAAAACTACTATGTCTTCTTAAGAAGCTATAACTCTTTTTATACCGAACTGTTATAAAATTCAACAATTTTTAGTTCATTATATCCAGAGTTTGTTATAGAGAAGCTCAGTATAAAGAGAGTTGACTGTATATAGATTTGTTAATCTGTCGGGTTGTTATTAGTAAAGGACGCGTAACTTGTTACCAAAAATTTTTTTAAATCAAGTTCCACGATTGTAAAATAGTTATTATAGTCTAAGTAAATATTCCTATTCCTTTACAAGGTGTTATTTTACTTTAAATTAAAACTATATTCATGCGATATTCATTCAACGAGTGTCTACTAATGTTGTGTCATGTGCTAGAAAGCAACTTTTGATTTGAAAAGTGAGAAAGTCCTCCATGCTACACATACAATTGATCATAACAATGTTTAATTGGTTAATTTAAAGATCGACGATCAGCATAGCTAAAATTCAGAAATTGGCAAATCAAATTTAATTGTTTTGGTCACACAACCTTCAATCAAAAAAGTTTTCTAAGGTTCATTTTCAAGGGCAAAAAATGGGTCAGCGAGTAATAAAAAAAGAAAAATCGACTTTACATGACCTAAAAGAAGTTTCATAGACAATATTTTCGAGTTATTGGGGCTTCTTTTTTTTTAAAAAAAGAGCAATTGTCCTGCCATTGCAATAGGATTGGCTAAATCTCACATGATTGTAGTCTTTATTCACAAGACCCAAATAAAATTAAACCAAGCACAACGATATAAGCCACGATCAGGAAAAATCAAAACAAACGTTCGTTTTGTCAAGAATTGCAAAATCTGCTTAGGAAACACTTTTTGCACATTACAAAAGGTTTTCTTTGAACGATTTTACTATGAGCCTTCAAAAATCAACACTTGACATAGACCCTAACCCTAACCTAAATAAGCTTCAAATAATTTTTATTCATGTGATTGCAACTTTGTTGGTGGCGATACTGGGGAAGATAAACCTTCTCATACCCAATAACGGCTGATAAAGAAACAAAAGAGCTCTTATTAATACAAGCAACATGATCTACAGCAAACTACCAACGGTCTTTTTACCCAAATTATATGGATCGACAATCATTTCACCGAGCTAAGTTCACCTAAAAAAATTTTCAAAAAAACATATCCCGATTTTCTCCAAATTATCGTTCCATTATCGTTCCGGAAAACGCTCATTTTTCGGAACAAAACATGCACAAATTCTTGGTCATTTCCATAGAACTCTGATAAATTTTGGTAAAAATCAATCTGGGTAAGATTCGGCTTCTAATTATAAAGTACAAAAGATTAGAAGCTGAATCTTACCCGGATTTGATTTTTACCCGGAATTTACCAGGGTTCTATGGAAATGGCCAGGAATTTGTGAATGTTTTGTTCCGAAAAATGAGCATTTTCCTGAACAATAATGGAACGATAATCTGGAGAAAATCGGAATATATTTTTGAAAAATTAATTTACAGACAAGATTATTTTAATTTCACCGATAAATTCAGTTTATTCACGACAGCCCACTTTCTTTATAAATTACATTAACCTTAACTCTTCTTCTACCTTAACCCTAACGACTATGACCTAATCTTGTCTGTAAATTAATTGTCGGTGAGCTAAGCTGCCGGTGAAGTGATTATCGGCGAAATGAATGAAACCGATTATTGGGTGTTAGATACCAAAATATTTACTATCATAGGGTAGCACTATATGATTGGCTTATTATGTAAAATTTTTTTAAAACTTAATTATAGTAAATCTGTATATTTTTAAAATGTTCTCCAGTGAAGCAATGTATCTATAACTTGCAAATGATATCTAAATAGTGTGCCTTTAAAACTATGTTGGGAAGTTTTTCATTTTATTTTATTAATATAATCAAGATTATAAATTAATAAAGTATAGGAATTATTTAAGTAATTAAGTTATAATGAACTACTAAAATTTGATGAAAGTTTAATACGTCAGAAAGAACATTTTATTAGCGGAAGTGTATGGTTTAACCGATTTAACTCTAATAGTTACTAGGGGATAAGTTTCTGATTTACTCGAATAAAGGTCTCTTCGGCACTACACTAGCTTACTTCCTTTATTTTTCTTAAGTAAAATCGAAGTGTACTTCTCTACATGTATCTCTCTTTATTGAGGCCAAATTCATTCGTTTATATACATTTGGATTTAGTTAACGTGTTATCTGGCACGTCAACGTGTTATCTAACAGGCTTCGTGCTATTCAACAATGATGTCACTAAGCCTAACACGTTGATGTGCTATCTAGAACTTTAATAATTCTTACCACACGTTAACCATCAAACCACCAGTTTCCCGCCTCGGATTTTGTCTAACATTTAATGAATTATACAAAAATGGAAATGAAAGTCATCTATACTAAATAAGGAAAAGAAGATCTATATATAAAATGTAAACTAATCTGGAAATTCGAATCTCTAATGTGAAACGTAGAGAGTTAGGGCTAGCGCAGCGCATATCTGCGATAGCACAATCTGCGCATAAATCTGATTTTATCGCAGAAGCATATGCGATAGAGCGCATAAAATGGCCGGCATTAAAGATAATAGACAGTCAATGACACAAGCATGGTTGTCGGAAATTTTCGGTAAGTATAGTAATTTTACAACCCTGGTATTTCTACCTGATTCACATAATTTGTAGCATAGTTTTAAAAATTTTATCGCATAATTCGCATAAATTGAATCATAGAGCAGGAATTTTTTGTCGCAGCAGAAAATGGTAAGCCCTAGACCGATGTTTCACAAAATATCACAAAAGTCGCAAAATTTTGTGATAATCACAAAATTTGTGTAGTTCCGTCTACCTGCTATTGAGTGACATAGTAATTTATCCGGATATCCGGGTAATTTAATAGTAACCGGGTAGAGGTTTTCCCAACGGGTACAATCTCTAGTTCCGTCACAAATTTTTAATCCTAAATTTATTAAAACAGGAAATATTGAGCGACGTAATATTTGGCAATATTCAATTATTCGAGAATTAAATAATCCTTCGGAAGATTTAATTCATGGAATGGGGTATTTATTGTGGACCTGAACTTTGATAATATTAATGAAAATGAATTGGATGTATATTGAGCAATTCGTTTACCTATTCTTTCTCAAATTGCACTCTTTTAGATAATGATCGTCAAAATTTATCTAAAGAATCACTCAAACAATTATCTATGATGTATTTTAACTAGGGATTGGCCCGTTTAAAAATTGCTCTATAGTTTCGGGCAGAATTATGTTGGTCGTGGGCCGGAATTATTTTAATGCCGACCAAATTAAACGGCTAAACGGTTAAACAATAAAACGATTAAGAACAATTTAGGAGGTTCTAATCCCTAATTTTAACCGAGATTGAATTATTATAGAAATTTTTTATAGAACTTTGGGTTTTTTATATATTTTATATAGCGATAGTTTTAATATACAGTAGAACTTTATACAGTACAAATAAAAAATATTTTATCCGTCATCGCAAAATTTCACAAAATTCAAATTAACCCACAAAATCGCTTCAAATTGATCCTATCCCACAACAAAATTTTACGTTATACCACAACAAAAAATAAAATTTTGGCTTCAGACATCTAACAGCACATGTTTCCTAGTATTAAATATAGTTTTCAAAGTATACTATTTATACACCATTCGTAAGTTAAAAATTAAATTCGCACTACCAAAGCGAGATTAGAACGTTTTGAAGATGTTAATAACTATTTAATTTATGATCTTAGCCATATTGATAAATAGAATGAAAAATATATCATTTACGGTTACAGAATTGAATTTGTGTTACTAGAGCGGCATTTAAAAAATATACTATAATTTTTTTAATAATTGATCGACAGAATTTTAATAGTGAGCCAATCACCCTATGAAAGTAAATCATTTGGTATCTAACACCCCATCCGATTATATTATGTATTATGATAATCGGCTGATTAAATCATAAAATAACTCCATAAGGGTCTACATAATCCCCACGGGATCTAAAAATCCGTGATGCTCATCACCAATATATTGGTATTACTTATTTATCACAATGGTGGGAATAAGAAAGCCCCTCATTTGAGTGGCGCCAAGGAAATCTATCACCCTAGCGAGAAATAAGAGCGTTATTTTTCGTTTTGTGGTGGTTAACGACTCATAATCACTACTCCCGAAAATGCTTGTTATTTCCGGTTTATCGGGGAAATAATAAATGTTCTGGAAACTTGTTTTTACACCGATTAAAGTAGTAATCACATATAAAAGCGTGGAACTAGGGTAATATATGTCGATCATTATTTGCGGATTTTGCTATGGCATCCGCGGATAATTTTCAGGTGTCACTCTAACAGTAAAAAGTGAAATTTTTAGGTACATTTTTTAGCAAACTGACTTTAATATAAACAAACCAAAAGCTAATTGTACATATAAAGAGCGACTTTTAGATAAGTATACAATATTGGGCAAAAATTGTAGAATAACGGTAATTTGGCAAATGATCACGTGCCGCTCTGCGGCACGTGTAGCCAATCATTTGCCAAATTTCTGTATTCGTGTTATCCGGCAATTTATGATCATGATTGGTAGGGAGTTGCTCGCTGAGTTTTAATTTAAATAACCATGTTTATATCATAACACATGAAAAAATAACAGTAAGAAATTTTTCATGATCATATGAGTTTGTCGGATAATAATATTTATTATTCAAAAAATAAATTTAAAAAATATGTAAATAAAATTTAAATTTGTAATATTAAAAAGAAATGCTCTATTTGATTAAAGAGAATACTTTTATTTGCATGTTAAAAAAAAACCCCCCTATAATTATCATTATCTCATTTTCTCAAAAATGCCTATGTAAATAAATATATATGTCGTAGGTGGGAATGGAATTTAAGTGGTTAGGTGTACATATGATAAATTAACCCCAAAAAATGGGGTTTTATATATAAATTCCGAATCACTTAAACTCTTTCCATATACGACTATTAAAATTCGAATAATTAACATTTAACTCAGATCAAAAATTTATTTAACTCAAGGATTAGTAATTTTATGATTAAGGCATTTAAATAATTTGTATCATATAATACTATAAAAAAAAAAATCCGCAAATAATGATCGACTATATTACCCTAACTATATATATTATAGTATTGCACACCCTAGTGGAACAATAATCATTAATCATTACAAATACTATTACACATGTCAATTCACGTATGCAATATGAATGATTAAATATGGCACCTAAAATAACATTTTTATCGCTGCTTTAAATTAATGCAATAAATGAATTTTGCAAATCTCGTGAATTTAGCATATTATCAATGTGGAAACAATAAAGTTTCCGAATTAATAATATAGGGGTATTAAAATTTTTATTTGTGTTTCAAATTTTTGAAATTGGAAATGAAATGGAGGTTTGGAGACACGCATTTCGTGAAATCGGTAACTTTAATAACAAGATCATCAGTTCAAATTTATCAGAAAATGAAATAAATTGGAACATCGCTTATTTTGCCGTTATTGGTTTTTCTTAATCGATCAATGGTTTTTTTTTCTTTGTTATTTAGTGCTGGACTTTCTGTGTGTAAACTGAGTGGTTTCTATTTTAATTTCATTTTATTCGCTTTAATTAGTAATAATAAAAAGCATTTATCAATCTAAGAATTTACGCCGACACACATAGGGTTAGGTTAGCATTTGATTAGTTGTAGGCAGTGTTGTCATGGGACACGGACACGGACAGCGGACAGTCCGGGATGGGACGTCCGGGACATGTCTGCCCAGAATTTTTTTTGTCCCGGACATTCGGCGAATCAACACGTAATCACCAACCAATAAAATTCGTTGTATCCCTCGTAAATTATCATCACTTTTTATATAACCCAAACCAAGGGTCTGTAAGTTATAATTCCGAAATTTGATTGGTTTTACCCAGCGGCCATGTCCCGGACATAGTAGGGACAAAGTTAAAAATTAGTGGGACATTATTGCGGACATGTCCCGGACCAATTTTTCAAATGACCTCAAATGACCTCAAAATGACCACTCATTTGAGGTCATTCAAATTTTGGGTCATTGGAAAATAACTTGTGACAAATGACTATGGTCATCTCCAAATGACCGGATCATTTGGTCTTAGGTCATTTTGCATAGAGTTAATATCCGAAAAAACTTGTATAATGCATGTTTTAAATAATACATATGTTCACATCATTTCTCAATTCACGTCTTAACATACCATTTGTAATTCGAAAATGATTTATATCATTTTACAATTGGTAAATTCACGAACTTTTTTTTATTTTTCTAAAAGAAGTAAATACATTATTTTTTATTTTTTTGTCTAGTGTTTTTTTTTAATCACCTCATACCTGATCTTATGATTCGATTAGAATGTCATTTTACAACCGGTCAAATGACCTAGTCATTTAGCCAAAATACAAATGGCAATCATTCATCAAATGATTCAGTTATTTATCATAATAATTTTTATTAGATAGCATCTAGCAACGTTTTATTTTACGAAGAACAATAATCAATTTTAATTGGCTAAAAGTATTAGATAATCGATTAACCAGATTAAGTCATTTGGGCCGTGAAATGACCAATG
Source organism: Gigaspora rosea (assembly GCA_003550325.1). Taxonomy (NCBI): domain Eukaryota; kingdom Fungi; phylum Glomeromycota; class Glomeromycetes; order Diversisporales; family Gigasporaceae; genus Gigaspora; species Gigaspora rosea. Next base: position 219,178 of record QKWP01000121.1, on the reverse strand, counting down.
ACTAGGGTTCCAACATCTAATCTGGTTAACCGTCCAACCGATCAACCGAACTGAAAAAAACGTCAACCGGATCGCAATTTTGACAAACCGGTTTAAATATGCCAACCGGATTAATATAACACAAACGGGTCACCCGTTGAAAAACAGGTATTCTGATTTCTTTTATTATGTCGACCTGCAACGATATTTTTCATTACGGCGCGCTTGTCAAATTTAACTAATTTTTTGTCCTCAAATTTAAGTTTTGGGGACAAAATTATTTTTACAAATGCGCTATAATATATAGGTAATTGGGTATCCGGGTCACCGATTAGTATTACCTGATTACAATCGGGTGACCCATTTTTAATCGGATAATCAGTTTTAGTTTTGGATAACTGGTTCCAATCGGTTTTCACCCGACGGGTCACGGTTAGAGATTTTCCGGTTTGGAACCCTAATTTGTAGATCTCCAGTATATACATATATTTGTATATATATATGTAAATATTAGCTACTTTAATTCACTTTATATTTTTAATTTTTTTATTTATTTTTTTTTGCTAGTATATTTTTTTATTCTTTTTATATTAAATTTTTTATACTTATATTTATTTATTTTTTTATTTTGTTTTTTAATTTTTTTAATTTTTTTTTTAATTTTTTTTACATTTTTTTTATTTAAATTTTTTTCGATTTACCGCTTTATTTTTTATTTATTTTTTTTACCAGTATGTTTTTTTATTATGCTTTTTTTTATTTATTTTTTTTTGTTTTTTTTAAATTTTCTTTTTTAATTTTTTTTTATTTTTTTGTTTTTTTATTTTTTTTTATAGTCAAACCTCTATAAATGCAACTCATAGAGACAAGCCTACAATGTGCATTTAGAAAGGTTTGCATTTAAAGAGAGCCAATTAAATTGCAGCTTTAAAATTAGACTATCAAGTTTGTATAACTTCTACTAAAAAACTGTATAGCATATTTTAAATACTAAAATTTGATTGGCTATATGCATTTAGGGAGGTTAGTATAAAATGTTATTTAAAAGAACATGCAGTTACAAAATATTGAATGCATTTAGCACAATAACATCTTATGAAAAAGAAAAAACGTACATTTAGAGAAGTATTGCATTTATGGAAGTTGCATTTATGGAGGTTCAACTGTTTGTTTTTTTATTTAAACTTTTTTCAATTTATTTTATTTTTATTTATTTATAATTTTTTTTACTTCATTTATTTTTTTAAACAGTTCTTTTTTTTTAATTATTATAATTCAAATTTTTTAATTTAATTTAATTTATTTTTTTAATTATTGTTATAAACAGTTCTTTTTTTTATTATTTATTTATTTTTTTATAATAATTTATTTCTTTTCGATTTATTTAAATATGTATTTTGGTTTATTTTTTTCTTTTTAATTTATTTAAATATATATTTAAATATAAGAATTTCTATTTGTACACAGTGTATTTAAATATAGTTATACAAAATATAATAGAAATATGCAAGCTACAGATCAATTTTTGTACAGCAAAAACAAAACAAAATAATAAAATTTAATTATATCTTTAAATTTTGCTTATAAAACTATATATTTTAATGACTAAGAAAAAAAATTTCTTGCAAAATTTTAGTATAAAATAAACCCTATTCTATTTTAGGCCCTTACCCTAACCCTAATATAAATCAAAATTTAATTTTGTTTTATTAAAAATTGGTTTAATTTATATATTACACAAATAACTATATATAAATATACTATGTACAAATAGTTATTTTCTTTAAATATTTATTTTAATTTTTTTAGATCACAATATTGGTTAGTATGGGAAGAATATATATGCACATATACATATATAAATCTCTAGTTAGAAAATAATAGTGTTGTTCTTTATTTGGCATAATATTGTAACTAAAAAAAAAACAAGTTTCCAGTAATACTTGTTATTTCCCAGTATACCATAAGTTACTAAAAACTTGTTTATTCACTAATAGAGTAGCAATATTAAATTATATAATTACTAGTATATGCATGGATTTGAGAGATAGCTTATTTTCAGATTACTATTGTTTTTAGTTTGAAAATATGAAGTAGCTTATTTTTGGGTATTAGAGATTTTAAGTTTTGGCTCAAATTTATAAGAGTAGCTTATTTTCAAAAATCTACATATTACATTAAGTTTTTATAGTAATTTGCTAAAAACTAAATTATTATATTTAGATAGTGCTCTTAAGTTTAGATGCTCTAAGAAAATTTGTCTAGCATATAAAAAATATATTTTACTAGTATATTTACTTTATATTTCTTGAAAATTTAAAAAAAGATATTTAATTTTAGATTTTTTAATCAAAAAATCAAAAATTAGACATTTTCTCTTAAATTTTCAAAAAATATAAAAGTAAATATACTAATGTATTTTTATGTGCTAAATAAGTTTTATTAAAACAAAATATTTTAATCAATTAATAAAATTTTGGGTATAATATTATTTTTAGTAGGGAATTGATATTTGTACCCATTTTTGATATTTATACCCCTATTAAAAATCAAAAATTTTAAAACTTGAGTGAAGATATCTTGACAACTATTTGACTAAATTTAGTGAACTTTTTTTATTTGCATTCTATAAATCATAGAATTTAAATAAAAAAAAGGTTATTAAATTTAGTCTGATGGTTGTTAGTATATCTTTACTTTTTTTTTTTTTTAAATTAAAGTTCGCCGCTTTGGGTAGGAGTCTTTTTATTCAAATTTGTGGACCTTGGCAACCTTTACGGGCTCTCGACATTTGTTACATGAATGAGAGTACAGACTAGCCACATGTACAACTTTTGGTTGTCTAATTTAAATAGTTTGCCTGAAGGTTCTACACTAGCTGCCATACTTGCAACCCAACTAGAGGATTGCCTATTTAAACCCTTTGGTCCAAGCTTCGCCTGTCAGCCCCATTTAAATTACTGGTTTAGCTCTCCAGTATATTAGCCAGTCAAGAACAGCTCCGGATGCCAACAAACCCTCCCTTAGGATTAATTTATCCTCACAAGAAACTTGGTAGAGCAGTCCTTGTCCCATACAGGTATTACATATTACAGTAACTTATGCACTCACCAAGGTAAGCAACTTGCAGTCAAGGAATACTCTGCAACTACTACCATTACCTACTTCTGCCCTTGTAAAGTTCACTCCAACCCCAGTACCCACCATTGCTTTCCTACCGGTCCTTCACCGATACCTCCCAGACTTCCAATCCAGTTGGCCTGGAAGAGTCGATTTACCCAGCATTAGATACTATTATAGTTTTTTCCTCTAGTACCTACTTCTATAACATAGGTTCTTTTTCTCCGGTACTTGATCTGGTGACCAGGTTGTAGACCTTGTCCCTAAGGTCGACGTCCGGTTCTTCAGCTCTGGTCCAATATTCCAGTTTTGGTAGCACCATCAAAGATCTTTGCTATCTCCTTACTCAGGTCTTGCCAAATGGGTTTCTGTTTCCCCGGTTCCTTGGATTTGTCTGTATCACGAAGCACAACTTTGCCCAAAAGTTCCCATTCAAAATGGTTACCAAGGACTACAGGTAATATACCCAACCNAGCACCATCAAAGATCTTTGCTATCTCCTTACTCAGGTCTTGCCAAATGGGTTTCTATTTCCTCAGTTTCTTGGATTTGTCTATATTACGAGGCACAACTTCGTCTGAAAGCTCCTATTCAAAATGGTTACCAAGGACTACAGGTAATTTACTCAACTGATTAACAGAAAACGGTTACTGAAACACAGTTCTATTTTTTAAAAGCATCACCAGTGGGATTTGAACCCTAAACCTGCCACTTGGGGTGACAACTTACCAACTTCTCTAAGTCACCACACCCCAATATACCTTTGCTCAAAGTTAGAGAAAATCAAAATATTTATTAAAATAAAGCTACCAAAGTTTTTTAAAACTTTAAGCAAAGATATCTTGACAACTATTTAACCAAATTCGATGAACTTTTTTTATTTAAATTCCATAAATTTATAGAATTCAAATAAAAAAAGTTTACTGAATTTGGTCAGATGGCTATCAGAATTCTTTGCTTAAAGTTAAAGAAAAATCAAAATATCTATTAAAATAAAAGCTCGCCAAAGTTTTTTTAAAACTTTGAGCAAAGATATTTTGATAATCGTCTGATTAAATCTGATGAGTTTTTTTTTTATTTGAATTCTATAAATTCATTGAATTCAAATAGAAAAGTCATCAAATTTGGTCAGACTGTTGTTAAGATATCTTTGCTCAAAGTTTTAAAAAAACTTTAGTGCAGCTTTTTTTTTGATAGATATTTTGATTGTTCTCTAACTTTGAGCAAAGATATTTTAACAACTATTTGACTAAATTCAATGACCTTTTTTTTATTTGAATTTTATTATTTTATAGAATCAAAATAAAAAAAGTTTATTGAATTTGGTCAAATGGTTGTCAAAATATCTTTATTTAAAGTTAAAGAAAAATCAAAATATCTATCAAAAGTAAAGCTATACCAAAGTTTTTTTAAAACTTTGAAACAAAGATATCTTAACAACAGTCTAACCAAATTTGATAAACTTTTTTTATTTGATTTATAAAATTTAAATAAAAAAAATTATCAAATTTGATAAGATAGTTATTAAGATATTTTTGCTTAAAGTTTTAAAAAAACTTAGATATAGCTTTTATTTTAATAATATATTTCTAAAAATAAGCTACTTTTTTGGAGTAGTAATCAATTAATCAACAATCACTTCACTAATATAACATTTTACCAACAATTATTTACTGACAAGTTCATTTTACTAACAGTTTATTTTACTGAAGCTCATTTTACCAACTAAGTAATTCTGGTCATTGTCATTAGGATCAAAGTAGAATTAGATAGAATTAGGTCTAAATATAGTGTGCTTTTTAAAAAAAAATTTGTCAGTGAAATAAGCTCTGGTGAAACAAACTGTTGGTAAAATGAATTTGTCAGTAAGTATTTGTTAGTGAAATATTATGTCAGTGAAGTAATTGTTAGTGAAATAATACAAGCCTACTTTTTTGGGCCAAAAATTATACAAAAAAATATAGGATAGCTTATTTTCAAATTGTTGAATTTTTTGAAAAATTAAAAACTATGTACTAATTAAAAGTTGTCCAAATAATGTAAAATTTTTACTATAAGTGTATTTTAATGTCCTGAACAAGTTTATTTAATCATACTTTTGATATTTACTTAGTAAAATTTGAACTTTTATATGTAGCAATGCTAATATGTTTTTTGAGATTTTTGAAAAAATCAAGAGGGTAGCTTATTTTTGGAGTAGCTTATTTTTAGAAATATACAATAGACATTTAATTTTTTTTTACTTTGAAAAAAGATATTCTGACAGCTATTTGACCAAATTCAGTAACCTTTTTTTTTATTTGAATTCTATAAATTTATAGAATTCAAATAAAAAAAGTTCATCAAATTTGATCAAATAGTTGTTATAATATTTTCGCTCAAAGTTTTAAAAAATTTTGGTGCAGCTTTATTTTGATAGACATTTTGATTTTTTCTAACTTTGAGCAAAGGTATTCTAACAACTATCTAACTAAATTTAATAAACTTTTTTTTATTTAAATTCTATGTATTTATAGAATGCAAATAAAAAACGTTCACTGAATTTAGTTAAATAGTTGTCAAAATATCTTTGTTTTAAGTTTTAAAATTTTTGATTTTTGATAGAAAGTATAAATATCAAAAATGTGGGAATATGAATATCAATCCCTTTTCTAGTATTTTTATTAATAAAATTAGAGAAAATATTATGATCCTCAAAATTTTACTAATTGATTCTAATTTTGTGTTCTAAGAAACCTTGTTCAGCATACAAAAATACATTATGCTAGCATATTTAATTTTATATTTCTTAAAAATTTAAGAAAAAATATTTAATTTTTTTTTAAACTTTGGCAGATCTCATCATTGCTTTATTTGTATAGTTATATATATATAATCATATATAGTATTTGTTAATCTACTACTAATACAAGCCCGACTTCATTCGGTTACTTCTAATAGCATTTAAATGCAATCCACCAACCTTATGAAGTTACTATCCAACCTGGAATTTCATCAAGTTGGCTCAGCAGTGCTATGAGTTCATGTAGTATTGTAAACTTTAGACTTAGGCCTCACATTACATTTCGTGACTTCGGTTATTCCAAATCGGAGTTCTAGAACAGTTTTCTTTATAGCTACAAATTCTCAAAATAATAGCTACCCAATTAAGTTTATCGTACAATGTTCTGGGTCCCTGGTTCCTACGATGTTTTAGTTCTCTAACCGGCTAGCTTTTTATTATTTTGCCTTTGGGAGGAATTGAATCAACAACCTTGCGATTTGTATCCTCGGAGCATAACTACTATACTATCAACCTAAAGGACAAAATACTTAATTTTGGATTTTTAAAAAATCCAAAATTAAGTATCTTTTCTGAAATTTTCAAGAAATATGCAAATATTATATAATTTTATATACTAAACAAGTTTTCTTAAAGTACAAAGTTAGGTTCAATTAGTAAAATTTTAAGGATTATAACATTTATAATTTTATTAATAAAAATACTAAAAATGCTATTAGGGCGTTGACATTTATTAGGTAATATTTTAGGGGGTGAGGGTTAGGAAAAATCTTACCTTAGCTAAATTTGATTGGCTAAAATTCTATTTATAAATCTTACCTGGGAATGGGGTAAGCCCCTATAGTAAATGGATATTAGGTAATAAATGTTAGTGCCTTTATATTTAAAATTCTATTAATTGATTATAATATTTTGCTCTAATAAAACTTGTTTAGAACATAAAAACATATTATGCTAGCATATTTAAATTTATATTTTTTAAAAATTTCAGAGAAAATATTTAATTTGGATTTTTTGATCAAAAAATTAAAAATTAGACATCTCTTTTGAAATTTTCAAAAAATATAAAAATAAATATACTGCTATAATGTATTTTTATGTACTAAACAAGTTTTATTAGAGCAAAATATTATAATCAATTAATAAAATTTTGTATATAATAGCATTTTTAGTATTTTTATTAATAAAATTATAAAAAATATTATAATCCTTAAAATTTTACTAATTGATTCTAACTTTTTGTTCTAAGAAAACTTGTTAGCATATAAAATTATATTATACTAGTATATTTTATTTTAGGAGAGTAACAAAAATCAGGTGATTTTTTAGGAGGGGGAGGTGTAAAAAAAGTTGAAATTATATATAAGAACCTGACTATTTATATATTGAGGAAGAGGGAGGGGGGGTAGGCCTCTGATAAAAAATAATCAGGTGATTAATGACACTGCCCTTATATTTTTTAAAAATTTTAGAAAAGATGCTTAATTTTGGATTTTTTGATCAAAAATTGTTTTTTTTCTTTGACAATCTTGCTCTATTTATTAAATACTATTTAATTATAACAAACAAATTACAACAAAGAAGTATCCAATCAATAAATATTTTAGACAAAGTCTTTCCAACGATCCCTCAAACCAACAATCACCGAACGGTCCTGCAACCAAGTGTTTAGTTAGTATAGAAAATAATACACAAAACTTCTCTTATAGCAACTAGAACTAGTAGTCTTAAGCTTGATGAGTCTTCAGATTATTTGGAGAACTGAAATAGAGTTGAAAAAGAACTCTCTTTGGGTTTTTGGCTCCCCGGTGGAAGTCTACAAAACTATCGAACAAGTAGTTGGTAATTGCCGGAAGTACATGTCAAGAACTTGTAGAAGCATTAGTGGAAGCAAGCTCCTGGTTTTCTATACTATTCTATACTTTGCAAACTCCCACACTCTCTCTACATTGGTTTTCTAGCCTCCCACACGGCTTTTCACAAAATTTTTACCAAAAAGTAGGAATTTCAGCGTACCCCCTCCAAAAGATCGACATTGTTTACCCATCCCAAAATGGAAACGCAAGTTATGAGAAGTCATGAGAAATCACAACACAAGCTGCCAACATGTTCACATGTATCGCAATGATTGACAGACGTCTATGGAGGGTTTCTAGAAAAGTTTTGATTGGCATATCTCAACCTCTTAGTTTAGTTTTTTCCTTATGGTTTTACTTAGATACAGTAATGAGATCTTAGTTAATACTGTGTAATTTTTATGAGTGTAGTATAGGCTTCGATTATACTATTATCTAGATTTGTTTTTCTTCTCTCTTTTGTTTTTTCTTTTTGTCGTTTTCTTTTTTTTTCTTTTGTTTTTTCTTTTTCCCTTTTTTTATTTCTTTTTTGTATTCGTTTTCTATTTTGTCTGATTGTACTTTCTCCCCTTTTTCATGCCCTTTGTGAAGAAGAAAAAATTTAAAGAAAAGAAAAAAAACGGTCTTGATATGGCATACAACACCAGTGTCAGTGATAGTTGGGCGTACATTGTACCAAAGTTCGAGCAAGTTCGGGCTCCGACTTGAGACGAAAGGTTGTTATGGCGGATCGCTTTGGGTACCTAGTACTTGGAGAGTTTCTTTTTAATAGAGTTTTAAAAGTAATCAGTGGCAGCATTGTATTACCCTTTCTCAAATAATAAAAAGAAGCAAGATCGTTGAACATAAAAAAAAAAAGAAGTATCCAATATAACAGGCCACAACCCGGCTGCCAAAAAGGTGCCCAAGTAGGATTGTCGCACTGGTGTTTGTCAAATGAAAGCGACTATGACCTCCAAACCATACGTATGCCTTCACCTATAACGAGGTACCCAGCTACCACATCATAATCCACTCCTTCAAAAAAACTTCATCACTAAGCTTCTCATAAAATGAAGAAAATGAAAGGTGAGAAACAAAAGGGGCAAAAACACTTGACGAAACCCAACAAACAAACCCAAAATTCCACAAAACAGCACCGAAATGAAGAAAACAGAAAACACAAAAAGAAAAAACAAAGATAAAGTTATAAAAGAATAGAAAATAAAGGTGTTACTACACCTACAACACTACGACGATAAAAATTATATAACAATGCATGAGCAAAGTTCATCATATTGTTATATGTACAAATTAAAAAAGACTATGTCCAGCATGATATGAAATTTTCCATGTGCTCTCCTGTACCCAAGACCTAAAATCCAACATTTGTTTGGTAACCGCAGTCACACGTAAAGGTACCGGTTCCAGCCTGGGGACATGTTCCAGATTTGGAAAGAGTAAACAAAGCCGATCTTTTGGAGAGGGTAAGCTAGGATGCCCACTTTTTGGCGAAAATTTCGAAAAAATCCAAATAGGCTGAAACGAGACTTGGAGAAAATTTAAAGGAGAGTATAGAAAGGCAAAACTCATTTTTTTGTTGTTTTCCACTGTTTTACCACGAGATGCTTCGTCAACGAAGGCACTAAACTTTGGTCTTCCCCAAAATTTCATGTACAAGGGCATCACCTGCCAGTTATCTTGCACACTGACGCTTTTGGTTTGCATGCCGAATATAAGAAAGGAGTCCCTTAGGCAGTAGTTGACCTTTCTAAAAACCGTATACTCGTGTTAGCTTACAGTACTATTCAGTACCTGCAACGCTCCAACAAAAAACTTTTTGTTTTTCTTCCATAAGAAATTTGGTTCAGGTGATCGTTGGTGAGAGTCGTTCTTTGATCAAAAATTCAAAATTAAATATCTAATATATTTTTATATGCTGAACAAGTTTTATTAGAGCAAAAAGTTATAATCAATTAATAAAATTTTGTATATAATATTATTAGTATTTTTATTAGGAAAAATAAATTTGTCGCACCCCTGCTTCAACCAATCAAATTGCACGATTTTATAGACAAAAACTTTTATTTTTTTTTAAAAATTTAAATTTTACTTAATAAAGTATAATATATATATATAATAGCACATCATATAACGTAAAATTTTATTCTAAACAACTTTTTTTAAGTCATAAAGATAGATTGTCTTAGTAAAAAAAACGTTTTATAAGAAAAATCAAAAATTTTCAAAGTTAGCACATATAAACCTTTTTTTACTAAAACAATCTACCTTATTAACTTAGAAAAAGTTGTTTAGCGTAAATTATATTAGTAAAAAAAATTTAACATTCAAAATTTTTGATTTTCTTACAACCCATTTTTTTACTAAAATAATCTATCTTTATGACTTAGAAAAAGTTGTTTAGAATAAAATTTTATATTATATGCTTTGATATTGCTCATTTATTTTTACATTTTACTAGTAAAATTTTTAATTTTTAAAACTTAAAATTTTTTGTTTGCAAAATCGTGCGATTTGATTGGTCAGAATCAGAAGTGTGACATGTCACAGGTGCAACAAATTTCTATTCTCTTTTTATTAATAAAATTATAGAAAATATTATAATCTTCAAAATTTTACTAATTGATTCTAACTTTTTGCTTTAAAAAACTTGTTTAGAATATAAAAATACATTATATTAGTATATTTAATTTTATATTTTTTGAAAATTTCAAAAAAGATGCTTAATTTTAAATTTTTTGATCAAAACAATCAAAAATTAAGCATCTCATCTGAAATTTTCAAAAAATATAAAATTAAACATACTGCTATCCCTTAAACCGTTTAGTGAACAAATTTGTCTACTAAAATTTTTTTTACCTGGTTTTTGTGTATGAGCACCTAATTTTTCTAAGCCTTACCCCATTTCCTTAAGCTAAAATTAAAGTTTGATGTATCACCAATCATTTTTCGTCTTATAATATCACTCATGCAAGATGTCGTAATGTTTATCAACATTTAAAAATCACCTACCCCAAAATTCCCTTGCTACAAAATTGTTCTGCACATCACTAAAAAAAAAAAAAAAGAAAAAAAAAACCTATGCCCCCAAAAGCAAAAAAATTAGTTGTGCCAAGTTCATCGTCATCGTCATCAAGTTTACCTTCAAGTTCGTCATCGTCATTGTCAAGTTTACTTTTAAGTTTGTTGTCATCGTTTCGTTTTGAAAATTTAGACGAAGAGAAAGAATATGTGCCAATTTTGACTTACTATAGAAACATTTTAAGTGACCAAGAATCAGATTATGAAGATAATGATAATGATACAACAGATACTAAATGTGTTCAAAAAAGAAAGTGCAAACAAGTACCGAAACTACTACTACCGCCTTTCTATTTTGAACCGCTAGTTCATCAAAGTTCGTTGTATTATGCGAGTGTTCGGTTACCACCACATATAAATGTTGAAATTTCCAGACCAATTGATTTTTTTTTCTTTCTTTACAATTTCTATATTTGATATAATTGTTACAAATACAAATGCATATGCATTAGTGAAAGGTGCAGGTACTATTGGTAAATGTTGGAAAAACTTGACTTGTAAGGAACTTTTTGTATAGGTTGCCCTTGTGGTTTACCAGTGACTTTTTAAGCTTCTGTCCCTCAACGAGTATTGGAATGAAGACCCAAAACTCTCTGTCTACCATGTACTAGAACAAATATCATCGAAGCGCTTCAAGTTGACCAAAAGGTTTCTGCACATTTCTTCCCCGCCCATGTATCAACACTTAAACATTACTTCGAAAAATTGGAACTACTACTTTCAAGTATTCGTGATATCTCAAAACAATATTATATCCCGAGTTTAACCGTTTTAGTAGACGAAATAATGATTAGATTCTCTGGAAGAAGTGTCCACATGGTCTGAATGAAGAGTAAGCCCATCCCCGAGGGCTTTGAGATTTTTTCGCTATGCAAAGTCGGATATACCTACACATTTCTACTAACATCACATGTTTTACCAAATGATATAACAAACGTGGATGGTCTTAATCAAACAGGTTCTTTGGTCCTTCATCTTGTTAGTCAACTTCCATACTTGTGGTTCCCATACAAATGTATATATGGATAATTACTTTAGTAATATACCTCTTTTCAACAAATGGAAGTTGGGACTTGCAGAACTGTCCGTAAAACAGCATCTGGGTTTCCAAAAAAATAAAAGTTGATAAAGATATTAAATTTGATTAGGACATCTGTTCAGGTATTGAAGTTGATGCTGTGGTAGCAATTTTCTGGCAAGATAATGGGCTGGTTACCATGCTATCAACAATACATGATCTTGTGGGCGAAGAGTAGGAAATAGAATGGGAAAGATGAAGACCAAGAAAGACAAGTACCAATACAATGAAGGTATGTGCAGTTTTTGGATCTGATTCTAAAAAAAAATTGAAAATACAAAAGGTAATTAACTGACTACAACCACTATATGAATAGTATGGATGTTGCTAACCAATTGCAATCCTATGCGGCAAAATTGGATACCACTTTTTTTTTGGCTACTAGACATCATCATTATTAATGCATGTCTTATTACAAGAATTTTAGGATCCACGCAAGGGCATAAACAATTTTGTAACGATCTCGTTTGGGAGCTTATTAACTTTGCAAATGACAATAGCAAATTCAATTAAGAGACCATTCAAAAGGAAAAGAGAAACAATAGAAAGTCACAAAACATTTTAAACTTTCAGATCATCATTTGGAACCAGAAAATCACCTTGTAGCAGTGTTGTACATGGGACAGTTGGGACATACGTTGGGACATTTTGGGACATTCTGGGACAATTTTATAAATTGAAATTACTTAAAATTTTATTAAGATAATCTAATTAAATTTTTTTAAAAATGTGTTCAGCATCTAAAAAAATATATAATTATATATTTTTTTAAATTAATTTATTAATTATTAAGGCTTGGGACATAGTTGGGACACTTGGGACGCTGGGACGTTGGGACGTTGGGACATGGCAAAAAAAGGCTGGGACAGTGGAAATGTACAATACTGCCTTGCAGTATGGAAAGATTGTTGAGAAGCATGTGGGTGTTGTGCTTGACTGGCAAGCACTAATCAATTGGATATGGATCACAAAATGCCAAATACAAGTAAGGTTTTATGCCTGTCATGTAATGTGCCACTCTGTTGCAACAGCAATCGAAATTGTTTTCTCAGCTTTCATCTCAAAAACAAGGAATCATTGAATGAATAAAAACAACGTTTTGATGGGTAAGCAAGTAGGTGAAGCGGTCCCATAGACCAAAAATGCTGAACAAAAAAAAATTTTTAAATAAAATTAAAAATTTTTTTTTTAAAAAAAAAAATTTTATTTTAATAGTGCGCAATTTAATTTTGTACTAAAATATTTAATTTATCAGTTCATTAATCAATTTTAATGATGGTATTAAAGCTAATATCACACATATCAGTCTTAAAATTTAAAACTCAAAAAACACTAAATTTCAACTCACAAAATATCGATTGACTAATAACCCTAAAATTTGAATCGATGCTATTGGAATTTTAATTTTAAATAAAAAATTTCACAATTAATTGCTACATTATTGATTTCGATTAAGAATGTAGAGGTCTAATCTGCCTAAAAAACCTGAAAATTTAGGTTTGCGTAAAATAATTCACGATTTTGAAAGTACAAAATCAAGTTGTACAAAAACGCAATATTTGTTTATGTTTTATGGCACATGCAATACTAAAATTGGCTTGCCCGTCATATGATTAGAGCTTACAAGAATTGTTCTAGCCAATTTGGGAAAAGATTTTTATTCCTTAGATTGTAGTAGAACACAGGCAAATTTGCCTGCTTTTTTGCACTTTTTTAGCTCTTATTTACTTTTTTAAAATACTAAAATAATTAAATAAAACTTTGTACAATTATATTTGAAAATAAGGATTACTTTTTTGCAAAATTAGTTTTTATATTATAAGAAAATAAATTATAGTTACATATAAGCTGAAAATAGATAATTTTAAGAAAAAATTTTTTTAAAAAATTTTATAACAATTTTTCTGCGATCTTATTTAGTTTTAGTTTTAGAACTATAGTTCTTAAGACAATATTGTAGTTTATATAAAGGATGACAACTTTCATTATTGCAACTTTAATGATTTACTTGTAAAAATTAAGACTTGTATTAGAAGTAAAGATTTTTTTTATAGACGGGAACATATAAAATTTGAAAAAATCTAAAGAAAAATTTTAATAGTAAAAATGCCAATACAAGAACTTTAAACATTTATTATATTAAAGTTTTCTAATAATTTTAAAAAAATTTTATAACAAAGTTACTAAAACAAAACTTAAAGAATATTTTTTACTTAGAAAAAATATGGCTAAAATCAATATTTAAAATTTTATTAAAAATTTTAAAATACGCAGGCAAATTTGCCTGTGTTACAATCTAAGGGATAAAATTTTTTTTATTCACATTAAATTTTTTTTTTACTGATTATAGCAGACAAATTTGTCTGCTAAAATGAATGGTTTAAAGAAAAATGTACTTTATGTGCTTAACAAGTTTTATTAGAGCAAAATATTATAATCAATTAATAAAATTTCGTGTATAATAGTATTTTTAGTATTTTTATTAATAAAATTCTATGTATAATAGTATTTTTAGTATTTTTATTAATAAAATTATAAAAAATATTATGATTCTCAAAATTTTACTAATTGATTCTAACTTTGTGCTCTAAGAAAACTTGAACAGCATATAAAAATACATTATACTAGCATATTTAATTTTATATTTCTTAAAAATTTCAGAAAAGATACTTAATTTGGATTTTTGATTAAAAAATCCAAAATTAAGCATCTTCTTTTAAACTTTTAAAAATTATAAAATTAAATATGTTGATATAATATATTTTTATATACTGAACAAGTTTTATTAAAGCAAAGTTTTATAATTAATTAATAAAATTTTGTGTATAATAGCATTTTAGTATTTTTTTTTTTTTAATATTAAGAGTGTAGCTCCTGCCCCAGACTTTATTAATACTTAAGCAAATTGACATATGGTGGTGCCTTTTATACATACATATTATATACAAGTATTGAGACTAGGACTTCAGGCTATAAAACCTTTTATCCATGGCTAAACCCCACCAGAGCCTTCAATATTCTCATTTATATAGTTGACCTGGATTTGTACGACCCTTTCCAACCAACAATCAACATCCACATGTCTGCCACTTTACCCACATTTCCTAATTCGTCACTTCCAATTTGGTGTGTGTTGCCAGGTAGGCGCTTTATGCTTCCAAGTTGGTGTACCCAAAATCTGGCTACCCAGAAAATTCCTTACTAGCGTACTTCTCAGGGGTTCGTATCTCAAGCCATGCAGCTGTCTCTACCACAAGGGTAAGTATCTCAAGCCTGCATGCTGCCGCAACCAGCCAGTTTCCTGCAACTTGAGGACCCAGAATTTAATGTTCCAAATTTGGAAATGTGCGATCGACTGTACTTCCTGCTATGGTGGCGAGGTTCCTGGGCATGTTTCGCAAATGCTTTCAGTGCCGAATATAGTTGGATAGCATCATGAGGCTAGGGGAACCTGATTACCACTATATGCACTTATACCAGCATATACCCGTATTGGTGGTCCCAGATCCTCTTAACGTCCTAAGACTCTCATATAGGTACGCCAGAGCTCCATTGAGTCTTGACACGCACACGCCTCCATGCTTCCACTTCTTATTGGCCGAATAGTTCTGTCTGCCCTTGCAAAGTTCACTAAACCCCAGTACCTGGTCAGTCACTCTTTGGATTCTTTTCCCTAGTCATTCCAGACTACCAATCCAGTTGGCCCGGGAAGGATCGGTCTGCTAGGCTTTAGGTGCCTAAGGTCTCTCTTTCTTTAGTTCATGCTTCTATAACATATGCCCTTTTCCTCCGGTACGACTCCGGCGGCCAGGTTGGTGGGCCCCCTTTGCCATAGGGGCTCTTGCTCGTCTAGATTTTCCGGTCAGTCACTGCCAAGATCCTTTTCCCCAGTACTGTTAAAAGTCTAGCTACCTCTCTACTCAGGACTTGCCAAGCGGGTTTCAATTGTTCCGGTTCCTTGGATTTGTCTGTATAACTTACACAACTACGCCAAAGCTCCCATTCAAGATGGTGGTACCAAGGTTACAGGTAATATACCTGACCGATCAATGAACAAATGTTACCATAACACAGGCCTATTTTTCAATTCATCTCCAGTGAGATTTGAACCCTAGACCTGCCGCTTGGGGGTGACAACCAGACAGCTTCTCTATGTCGCCACACCCCTAGCATTTTAGTATTTTTATTAATAGAATTCTAGAAAATATTATGATTCTTGAAATTTTACTAATTAATTCCAACTTTGTGCTCTAAAAAACTTATTTAGTATATAAAAATATATTATATCAGTATATTTAATTTTATATTTCTTAAAAATTTTAGAGAAGATACTAACTTTATAATAATTACTACTAAAGATGGGCACTTTCGCATGATTGCATGGCTGCATGCATTTGCATGAATGCTGCATGCTGCATGAAATTTTTTAAAATGCTGCATTTTGCCCATAAAAAATTTTATCTGACAATAAAATTTTTGAATAATAAGAGTTTATAGAATTTTATTGATAAAATTCTATAAACTCTTATGATTAACAAAATTTTACTAATTAGAGAAGTGCAGTAAATTACATGTTTAGGGTTTACATAGGTTCTGACTTCCCTAGCAATAGGACTATTGACCAATCAAATTTTATAATATTTAAAAAAAACTCAAAAACGTCTTTGACCTGAAAATAAACTACCTCACAATCAACAAAAGTCGCTACATAGTAAAGTCTAAATTTTACTAAGCAAATCGATTAAAATTGCTTAAGTAAACTTATTTAGCAGATTAAAATACACTTACTACAAAATTTTATAAGTATTAGAGAATTTTTTATTAATTGACTTTTGATTTTTACATTTGACAGAAAAATTAAAATTTTTTAAAAAAATATATTCGCCCCACAATCGACAAAAGTCACTACATAGTAAAGTCTAAATTTTACTAAATAAATTGATTAAAATCGCATAAGTAAACTTATTTAGCAGATCAAAATACATTTAATAAAAAATTTTTATAAGTATTAGAGAATTTTTTATTAATTGACTTTTGATTTTTATGTTCAATAGAAAAATTAAAATTTTTTAAAAAAATATATTCGACGAATATAAAAATTAAAAGTTAAATAATAAAAAATTCTTTAATTTTAATAAAAATTTCAGAGTATGTGTATTTTAATCTTCCAAACAAGTTTACTTAATCAATATTTATTGATTGACTTAGTAGAATTTAGACTTTACTATGTAGCAACTATCTGTAATTAACTAAAAATCGATTTTACTTCAATATTATTGGCTATTTAGACTATATATATATATAGGATGTGATAAATGGGTGACTCTCCTAGAAAATTATGTGATTTACTGCACTTCCCTTAATTCTAACTTAATGCATTAAGTAAATATGTTCAGTGCCTAAAAATGCATTAAATTGGCAGAATTGTTTTTTACTTTATATTAAGACCAAAATATGAAATTACACTTTGTGTGTTATTTTGCAAAAATATAGTAGATAAAAAATTTTTTGTATAAATGCATGTTGCATTAATGCTTGCATGCTGCATGAATGCCGCATTTGTATGAAATTTTTTAAAATGCTGCATTTTGCCCATCTCTAATTACTACAATTATTATACAAATTACTAACTAATTTACTTAACAATTACCCTTGCACAATTTTATTATATAATTATTTGTTGATTAATATACAATTATAATCAATAATCATAATACATATACAGAGTAAGTACTAAGTTGCTATTGATATTATATACTACAACTACTTTTACTTATTTCTAATTATAATTGATTATTACTTTACTCCATATAGCCATTAACAACTTGTCATATCCAGATCAATCATCATAGCACAACTTAACTTGTTATAATGATTCTTGCAAAATGTGAATATTATGTATAAAATCTTAATAATTCGACAAAATATTCAATTATGACTCTTTCTAAAATTAACTTCAATTTGCTAAAATTTAAATTTGGATCTTAGATCAAATTTGAATTAATTTGCTAAAAAAAAGACATATATCAAAGATATCCAGGGTCCTGTATATTATATAATAAAAAATTTCTAATAAGATTATTAAAGAAGAATATGTCCTATAACTGATATAGTATAATAGTTAGATTGTTAGCAATTTAATACCATATACAAAAGTGAATTGCTACTCTAAATAGCAGTAAATTTTTCTAAATACAAATATTTTAAATTTTTGGTCTATGTAAAGGATATGCCATTTATTATATAATATTTTTTACTTAGTAGCTACACTTATTTATATATGTTGTGATTACTCTATTTCAATTTTGTTAATTAATATAATATATAGATATAATTACTATTTTTAATCAAATATTTATAGTAAAAATTATATAATAAATAGTATACCTCTAAATCAAATTAGTAAAACTATATCTTGACAATAGATAGAAATTTGGATTTTTTGAATATATAAATCTTAAAAACTAGCAAAAAAAAAGTTTATATAAAGTTCTAAATAAAAAATAGTACAAACTTTTAATAACTTCTTAGAATAGAATTAGATTGGTCTTCAAACTGATTAAAGAAGTTGGGTTTAGTAACTAAACTATTAAAAAAAATATATATATTTCAAAATATGTACTAAAAAAAAATCTATTTGTATATAAAGCTACTTTCTTTTAAATAACAAAAAAAAAATAAAAAGCAAGTTTGAAATAAAGAATGGTGCCATAATTATTATTACATGTAATAATTATTATTACAAAAAAGTAATAATTATTATTACAAAAAAGTAATAATTATTATTATATATTTTATTATATAAATCATAATTATTACACAACTTTTACATATATAATAATAATTATTACATGTAATAATAATTATGCCGCCATTCTTTAGTTTGAAATATACTTTATAAAAACCAAGTAACTATAAAAGTTTAAATATATACTCTAACTACAAGTATATAGATAAAGCTATAATATAATTACATGAAGCTAAAATACAAATACAAGAGATATCAGATAGTAATTAATAAGCACTAAGCAAAATAGTATATTTAATAAATATATATATATTTAAATAGATTGGTAAAACAATAAAAACAATTAATCAGAGGGTTTAAATAAGTAATTTTAGTAAATTGTTTATATAGTAGCTAGTATAGAACCCTAGACAAACTATTTAATAGGCAACCAATAGTTGCATATATATCTAGTTGTCCTATTTTTAACTACAACTATAAACAATATATACAATATATACGCATACTCTAATAATACCAATACAATTAAGACCTGCAGGTCGATAGCATAGCGGTTATGCTCCCAGGTCTCCATTCGAAGGTTGCTGGTTCAATTCCGCTTGGCGGCATTTAAATTTGATAGTCAGAACCCAATTTGGAAATAACCGAAGTCACAAGACGTAGTGAGAAGCCACAGATACTTCATGAACTTGTGGCGGTGTTTTCTGTGTAATGTAACGTACCAACAGGGTAGGGAATCGAGGAAGATCGACCATCCCTGCTGGAAGTATAATAATGCGGTGCAACCCAACATTTGGGCGGCTAAGGGCAAGCCAGATGAGCCTTACATAGTGAACTTTCCGAACAGCTGAAGTTCCGTCGATGATAACTGAAACACTACGGGATACAGGGACCCGGGAGGTCATTTGGGCGGCGTAAGGCAAGCCGAACGGCTTATCTGAGATGGGTACATAGTGGAGGTAGCTCAAACGGAGGGTTTGTGCGATAAGAGCGCTAGAGTTAAGCTTAAAAAAAAAAAATACCAATAAAATTTTGCTACTAGTGTGGTCTTAAATACTAAAAAAAAAAAAAAATCAAAAAATCAAAAAATCAAAAAAGCTAATAATTTATTATTATTAACTACTGTATTAACTATTTATATTTTTGTAATTAGAAGATATACAGCAGTATATAATTTACTTATTTATAAATATTTAAAATTTTTTAAAAAAATTATTAGTATAAAAAGCAATTAGCAAGCATAATTTGGAGTATAACTATAAACACTTTATTCCTAAATATGCTATTTAAAAATAATATTACTACATTATTAAATTACTAACTTTTTAAACTTATACTTCCTTAATCTTTTCTTATCTACTAAATAAGCTAATATTTTATCTTTATAACAAAATCAATAGTTTTCTATACTATTCCAAGTTATACTATTCCAAGTTCTTTTATACAAACTAGTATTACTAAAAGAAAACTATTAAAAGCAAAAATCTATACTCGAAGAAAATGTATATTACTAAAAAAAACCTTGAGATATTAAAAAATCCTAGTATCTACTTATAACTTAAATATTCTATTTTCTCAAGTTTTTATACAAGATAGTAAAAAATAAAAGATCTAGTTATTTTTCTAACTCTTTACTATCATAAATTCTCGAAATAACGGTATGGGTGTTGTTTTGAAATTTGGCCCGAATTAAGCTTAATTCGGGCCAAAATTCGAAACAATGCCCATGGAAATAAAGAATCCCTAAAAGCACTAAGGAAACTGGACAAATTAATAAAAAACAAAAGAAAATAAAAAAGAACAGGCAGCTCAGAAATGAACTGCGAAGCAGAAGGTTTTACCACAAAATCCCGAAAGACGACTAAATCAGCCAGTATTATAACTAATGCTGGCCAACTTTGCCGGTATGATGCCCCTTTCGGGAATCCGTCTTTCGAGATTTCATGGTAGCAGAAAAGCACAAAAAGAGCCGAAATTGCAAAAAAAAAGCCTGTTATATAAAAAAAGATTAAAGATGTTTGCCATGTGAAATTGTTATGCAGTACTATATATAGCATATCAGTCCCGGAATATATAATTCCCGACCTGTGCCATAATACCCCAAATTAAAAAAACGTAGCAATTTTAAAATAGATTTAAGTTCAAATTTCATAATTTTTTTCGATTTTTTTTTATCAATAGATAATAATTGGTGTTTCAATTTTTTATTAATAAATTTCGGAATGCCTTTTTCTGAAAAGTTTTATATGAATACCCGGCCCTCATGCAGATCAGTATGAGCTGATCAGTATAGTACAGACCAATTTTAAAAATACAGATTTTAAAATGAAGGTATTTTATACCCTCACATCGTACGGATCTGGAATCCAAATTAAATAGCGTGCATATGGTTATATTCAAACTTTACGGAACTGCTCTATACTATACTGATCTGTTATTCAAACATTCAACAAATTCATTTTATCATCTACAGATCTAACCAATAAAAAATCATGTGAAAAGAAAACGCGGATGAACGTGTATAGTCTCATATAGTGTACAAATATAGAATTTCAATAAGAAATGATCATCCAATCAGGTGCATGCATGCTATCCGTTCCTGGTATAGTATTTGTTCACTTTTTCCCATTTTGATTTCTTTATAATTTATTCGTTTATTGTAAAATTTTAGATAGTTTCTATTTTTTATGATCTACTACTGTACTATGAAAATTTAACGTTATATGCTAAGCTTTTTATACATTCGTATTTATTAAAATTATATCGACATCCCCAGATAACTGCTATCTCGGGGTTTCAAAAAAAAAAAAAAAAAAAAAAAAAAAAATTACATATCTGTATTGTATTATATTGTGATATACTGTTCACAAATTGTTTCCCAACACTTTTATCATTTTAGACAGAATTTTTTGCTGCACAAAAAAAAAAAAACTCAAAGAATGCGCAGTTAAAACAGTACAGCAAAGTATGCAGCCAATTTTTTATTTACCACACAGATAAGGTTATAAATTGAATAAAGCCCTTAATTGTAAATTGATATTGTGACCCTTAAAAGCTTTTAAACTGTCGCATAACACCAATGTTTTGTCATCACCAGTTGATTTACCAGTGTTATTTATTACAGTCAGACCTCCGTAAATGCATAACCTCTTTAAATTATCTGGCCCATTAACATAAAAAAGTGCATATTCTTTATTCTGCAAATGCATACTTGGCTGCATATCACGTTGGGATGGCTGATCGCCTAATTTCTAGTACGTACTGTATCATTGATTTTTGTATGATATTTTTTATATTAAAAGATTAATAAAATACTTTGGTTATTTGATGCTTAATAATAATTTTTTTCAATCTTAACATCTTACACTCTTTACTGCAATTTTAACAAAGTTAGTTTTAGATTTTACATATCAGTAACACGATATGTCACGTGCAAATTTTTTATATATAAAATTATATAAAAAATTACTATAATCTTGTTAGCCAAGATTAGTTTCAACCTACATATTAATTTAAAATTAAATTTTGCGATTATATAGAGCAAAAGAAGGAGAATAAACTTACCTTTTCTGCCAAGGTACCATTCTGCCATTTTTGCACAAAACGAAAATGTAACCTTGCCAAAAACAAATATTTATTAATTTTAAATCAGTAATTATGTGTAAAATTATGCTCCGAACAACTTTACTTAGGCGACTAAAGTAGGTTACCTTGTAAGAAAAATGTGTTGTCTATGTACTAAAGTGAAAAATTTTGAGTTTTCAATATAAACACCTTTTTTTATCAAAATAACCTACTTTGGGCGCTTAAGCAAAGTTGTTCAGCATGCAATTTAAGGTCAAACCGCGTTTTTCAGCCATTTACTAGGTGAAAAATGGGGTTGAAGTTAGAAAAAAATTTTTTTTAGAAAAAATTTTTTTCTAACTTTGACCCCATTTTCCACCTAGTAAATGGCTGAAAAACCACAATTTAACTTTGAACACAAGTAAAATTGCATGCTAAACAACTTTGCTTAAGCGCCCAAAGTAGGTTATCTTGATAAAAAAGGAAAATTTTTCACTTTAGTACATAAATAACTCATTTTTCTTACAAGTTAACCTACTTTAGTCATCTAAATAAAGTTGTTCAGAGCATAATTTTATACATAATTACTGATTTAAAATTAGTAAATATTTGTTTTTGGCAAGGTTACATTTTCGGTTTGTGCAAAAATAGCAGAACAGTAACTAGGGTTCCTCAAATTCAAATCAAATCAAATATTGGATCAATTTGAATTTGATCAAATCAAATTGACCCTGATTTGAATTTGATTTGATTCAAATATTTGAATTTGAATTTGATTTGAATTTGAATTTTTAATAGTAATTTTCAAATCAAATTAAATATTTGTCAAATCAAATCAAATTTGGCCATATTTGAATTTGATCAAATCAAATATAGTCAAATTTGAATTTGAATTTGATCAAATATTTGATTCAAATATTTGAAGATCAAATCAAATTGCGGAACCCTAATAGTAACTTAGCAAAAAAGGTAAGTTTATTCTCCTTCTTTTGCTCTATATAATCGCAAAATTTAATTTTAAATTAATATGTAGGTTGAAACTAATCTTGGCTAACAAGTTTATAGTAATTTTATATATTTTTGTATAATTTTATATATAACAAAAAATATAGCAAATCATGCTACTGATATTATAATAGTATTATAATTAAAAAATATAATTCAAGTTAATAAATAAAAATTTAATATATTATTTTAAGATATATTACACAATTTGGTAAGGGGCTTCCAGAAATCAGCTGATTTTTTTTACTATGAGCCCACCTTACCTATACATGCTGGCAAAACCCGGACAAATTCCAAATAATAAAAAAACAATTGCTATTTATAAAAGATTAAATCAAATAAATAATCTTAATATTTTGTAAATATATTATTTATAACTATAAGAATATATATGATTTGTTTAAATAAAGATTATTAATAAAGTTTTTGAGATATTAGTAATACTAGAATTTGGGATTTGGGATTTGGGATGACGGACAAATCCCAAACTATAGTAAGTCGGGATTTTGCCAACATGTATAACCTTACCCCTACTCCACCCACCCCACCTGATACCCCAATCAGCCAATCAGATTTTATGATTATTAAAAAGTTAGATATAATATTTAATAGTAAATAACTTTTGATCTATTGAGCCAATTTTGATGATTTAACTACCAAAATGATCCTCTCAATGAGAGGATTCTAGCAAGCCCAAAATTATTCAAATCTAATCACTGGACCTAAGATCGGAATAGATTTGTATTACTATAGAAGTTTTATAATTTATTAAAAAATTATAAACCATTTATAGTAATACAAATTTATTCTAATCTCTGGATTTTGTGATTGGATTTTTATGATTTTGGGTTTGCTAGAATCCTCTCGTTGAGCTGATCATATCTGCTGATCAGTGGAATTGGACTCTAAATATGTACCCTAAATAAATTTTGTAATCAAATTATTTGATTGGTTAATAATAAAATTAACACCCCAAAAATATTACGTCTACGCATATTTTTTTTGAAGTACTATATAATGAATATTTTAACGTCACTCTGGAGTCTACAAATAGTACAAATAGTACGGCAACTTTTAACCAAAAAAATTTTTCAAAAAATAAGCGTTGTCTTTTTTACTTCACCAAACACAAATACATCTAAAAGAATACTTTTACAACTATCAACAATCGTGTTACTTGTACCTTGTGTCCTCAAAAATGGCGGAGCTAACACATACAGGATCGTACGTGCTCTACTTATTGTGCTTTAGCTTCTCAACCTGATGCTTGTTCTTATGAAGTTGTCATAGACACTATTTATGTTTCTCTTATTTATATTTCAAAAGGTAGCTGAAATCTCGGATTTTTTACAATTCTCAAAAATTCGGGTAAGCAATATTATTCAAGTATGTTTTTACAGTTTCCAAAGTCTAATACGCCCATGTGCATAGTATGATAATTTAATTTAGGACAGTTAAATTTTAGACATATATAGCAGATAATTAGCACGGTAACTAAATTCTAAACATAGTGATAGATTTGAAATATAGATAGTAGTTGGGTTTGGGTGTAGCATAGCAATTGTAAAATATTTTTGTATTTTATTTTATTTTTTTTTATTTAATAAACTGTTATGTTCTTATGTAGGTCTAAATAAATAAATAGACCGTAGGTTCTAGCTTATATAAGGACAAAGAATAAATAGATACAACTATGTACTAGCAAAATCTAAACGTTATTATTTATTTGAATAAAAAAATTATAAAGATTATATTTAATTGCTATGGCCTCCGTCAATAATAGTCTTATTCTAATGAAATCTTACTAGGAAAGTACAGTACTATGCCTGCCTACCTAGTTCGAGGTTTAGAACCACGCGAACATTACATAAAAAAAAAATTAATCAAGAAATCAACCAACTTTGCTAGCAAAGAAACCAATTCGAAGGTCCCACTAACGTGGAAAAGGTTCAAGAAATTAAAAAAATGCGGTTTGGGAAGAAAAATTATGGCAACAATCCAAGAAGTCAAAAATTTACCAACCAAATCCCCAATTTACTACTGTCAGATATGTCTTGTACAATATAAGTTGCGATTCTTCATGTCTATTTACGGTATCTAGTATATAAGTTGCTAAAATTTACATACTGTACTATTTGGTTAGT
The DNA here is from genome assembly GCA_003550325.1 of Gigaspora rosea. NCBI lineage: Eukaryota > Fungi > Glomeromycota > Glomeromycetes > Diversisporales > Gigasporaceae > Gigaspora > Gigaspora rosea. The sequence goes on along the minus strand of QKWP01000121.1, from coordinate 193,821 downwards.
TCTTTTAAAATAAGCTAACAAAGTTTTAAAGCATAATCTAGACGGTTTAAATAAACATATAAAAAACTTTTGTACTTACAGATTATACAGGCTTATTTGGTATATAAGATCTTTCTTTGGCTACTATTATATATAAGCTATACCTGTGTTATTTTTTGATCAGGAAAAAATATTTTTTGATCAGAAGAGCTGGCTTAAAAAACAATATACTTGTTAAGTTTTAAAGTGGATTATTACGTAACTTACTGGAAGTTTTATATTTCCGTTTTTCTTTATCTATTATCAATATATAAAATTTATTAATTTGATTGGATAATTTTTGTTCCAAATTTGGGGTAGTGTGCAGATCAGCCCATAGTTATTTTGGTAGTTAAATCATTGAAATTGGCCCAATAGATCAAAAGTTATTAACAATTAAAAATTAGTTTTCAATTGTTAATAACTTTTGATCTACTGGGCCAATTTCGATGATTCAACTACCAAAATGATCACCTCAATAAGAGAATTCTAGCAAGCTCAAAATTATTAAAATCTAATCACTAGATCCTAAGATCGGAATAGATTTGTGTTACTATAGAAGTTTTATAATTTATTAAAGAATTATAAACTATTTATAGTAATACAAATTTATTTCGATCACTGGATCCTGTGATTGGACTTTTATGATTTTAGGCTTGCTAGAATCCTCTTATTGAGCTGATCATTTTGGTAGTTGAATCATTGAAATTGGCCCAGTAAATTAACAATTAAAAATTAATTTTTAATTGTTAATAACTTTTGATCTACTCGATAATTTAACTACCAAAATGATCAGCTCAATGAGAGGATTCTAGCAAGCCCAAAATTGTAAAAATCCAATCACAGGATCCAGAGATTAGAATAAATTTGTGTTACTATAAATAGTATATAATTTTTTAATAAATATAAAACTTTTATAGTAACATATATCTATTTTGATCTTAGGATCCAGTGATTAGATTTTAATGATTTTGGCTTACTAGAATCCTCTCATTGAAAGGATTATTTTGGTAGTTAAATCGTTAAATTTGATTCAATAAATTAAAAGTTATTAATTATTAAATATTGTTAATAAATCTATAATTTTGGTCAAAAATACTTTTGTAACTTTGGCCAGAATTATAAAACTTTGGCCAGAATTATACCTGATACTTCATCTGACCCATCCACCCCCTGAAATCAGCTGATTTCTGGAAGCCCTCTAAGATGATATATAAAGTACATAACATAGCTTTGTAAAAGACTTTTTTTTATCAAGTTTGATGTCAATTTATTATACAATTAAGCCGAATAACTATTTAAATTTTTTAGAAATACTAAATTAAATAAGAAGTCCAAAAAGGTTGTACAAAAAGTCTTGGGAATAAACATAAATCTACAATATATAAGCATTATTTTTCTAAAATAAGTCAACAACTAAATACAACTTATAAAATAATTAAAAAATCATTTTATAATAAGCCATTATCAAAAGAAAACAAGAACCAAAATGAATTTATTTTTGTAGTTCAAGAATTATATTTAAAAGATGTATCTTCATTAAATCACATATATAGTACAATAGTAGTATAATATGATATTCAAAAAAACACAAGAAAAGCAAATATCATTACTATATTTACAAAACAAGGCATTGCAATTTATATAAAAGTCTTTTTATAAAGTAGCAATATTTAAATCATTAAAAGAAACTAATAAAAAATTACAATATGAAATCTAAAATTAAAAAATTAGAATATATAATTAATTCACAAAACACAATTAATAGGATCAATAACTCAATATTTATAACAAATTAAATTATTGTTTAAAAAAAACAAACAATAAGGGCACTAACATTTATTAGATAATATTTTAGGGGGTGGGAGGTCAAGAAAAATCTTACCTTAGTTAAATTTGATTGGCTAAAATTCTATTTATAGATCTTACCTGTAAGTCCCTATAGTAAATGGATATTAGGTAATAAATGTCAGCGCCCTAATACTTAATAAATTTAATTTAGTTTATTATACAAATAACACAGATGAATATGATTCTATATATTTAGCTACAGAGTATATAAAGTTGATATATAGATTTCTAATTGGAGAGCCTTTTAAAACTTGGTTTTTGGATAGTATAATATTTCTATAATACAAAGATATTTCAAATTATCTAACAATTCTTATTTTAGTGAAATATGAAATACTACTAGCTATAGAATTCGACCGTACCAGAGTGTAAATGAGATTTTCTGGTTACATGACGATCAGATCTCTGATCCAGGTTGGGATCACATGATCACGTGATCACTTATTTGCACAGTAATACAAACTTCTGGAGAGGAAATAGCCAATCTAAATTAACTATTTCAGATTCGCCAACAAAGAGAATGGCTAAAGCCAGGTGCGTTTATATATTTTTGATTATTTAATTAAAATTAGGGTAAGGGTTAGTTAGGGGTTAGGGTTAGAGCTGGACTTATAAGTAAAATTGTCTTCCTGTCATTTTTATTAATGCTCCTAAACAGGTTTAGACACTTGTTTTTTGTATTTTCGGTATTTTTCACTTTTTTTCTTTGTTTTTGTCTTGTCAGGCTGATCCGTAAAGATCAAATTTTACGATTTGATTGGCTTTCTATCACATGAACGCATCTGGCTTTAGACGACCCCCAACAAAGAATTCCAACACGCACCAAAAACTAATGCTTAAATTGATCTTGGTGCATCAATTAAAATCGTAATTTTTATTCTAATTTTATTTTATTTTTATTTTTTTTTATTTTATTTTTTTTTAACTGTTAAACTGTTAATTTTTTTTACTTTTTTTTATTTTATTTTTTTTAAAATTTTTTATTTTTTTTTTAATTTAAAATTTTTTATTTTTTTTTAATTTAAAATTTTTTATTTTTTTTTA
>QKWP01000121.1:163502-181740 GCA_003550325.1 Gigaspora rosea | reverse complement strand
TCCGCAACACCTACCTTAAACATAAACAACTTAAACCCCTTCCTAACCCCTCCTTGGTTACCAAAAAAGAAAGGATGGGTTCTAACCCACAACGGTGAAATAGCCAAGATTTTCAACCCAAATCAAAAAACAATATATGGCAAACATTTCCTATATCAAGGAAACCAAATATTAAAAGCCTGCGCGGAATGTTTACTCCCAAACAGGAGCCCACGACAACGATCTTGCTACTTACTATTAGACAAAGAATTCATTCATAATCTACAAGTCGATTGTAAACTTACAATACATGCAAACATAAAAGATATCAAGCGATCACTGCAACAATTACATCGAAAGAAAACAATAATAACCGATACACAACTCACTAGAATACAAAGACCCCTCACGGCATTCGATAAACCACCAATAGACATATGGAAACACTAGTATCTAACAATTTTAAGAAAAAAATCCTAACACTATATCTCATCTCAAAAAAACTTCAATCGTCTAATCAACAAAAAATTATCGCCACCGGTCGAATTGGAACAAATGGACCCATAATAAGCTGCTACAACAACACCTGGCCCTCGAAAATTACTATTCTTCTAACCCTACTAACCTTTATAGTTTCTACTACTCACAACCACGCAAAACTAGAAATAATTACTAATAACTCCTCCCTACATACTACCATAACACAAGCTACTGATACCCACTTCCTACAACATTTACGACTAGATCAAACACAATGGCCTCTCCTACTGTGCATGACCTTAGCAATAATCGTCTAAAGGAAAATCAACATCATATACAACAAGTAATTAACTATAGTTGACTCTCTCCCTCCACACCAACTTAATATAACCCCACAGAATTTCTTATACAACCGCTATACACCTCTCTTGAACGACTTTGCTATCACTCACTCATTAAAATCAACAATCAAACTTATACACCAAACCACCAACCTTATATGATGGCATAACCAACAAAGAATAAATCTATGGGAAAACTATCTAGACGATATCGACTGGAATGCCACCCTAGCGACTATATTATACAATGATAAACCAAAAGCGCTATACACCAACCCAGCACTATCCAACTTGAAGAACTTCAAAGTGAAACTGCTCGTGGAAGAATTACCCACTTCACTCCTCCTACACCTTCGTAACCCTAAAAACTACCCAAACTACCTATGCCCAAGATGCTACTCAGGACCTGAAGACTACTCCCATCTACTAACCTGCATCTCTAACCCCTTCAACTTCAAAACAGAACTCAGAAGAATCTTAATTGAAACCACAAGGAAAGAAGAAAAACCATTGAAAAACCCTGAAACCTTCATTCAATCCTACCTCGAACTACATATCTCAAAAAAATTCCGTTCGGAATAATTACAAGAAGAACACTAGCCCCTTTTGCTTCCTTATACCTGAAGAACAAACTAACACCCCTACTCCACCACAACATCGCCGAATTCATCTATAAGAAAATATAGATACCTTTTCGCATGTCCCGACACACAGACGTAGTCCCTCCTCCTCCTCCACTCCCATCTCCAACGATGCTGAAAACACTCCCACCAACCCCAAACTGCATAAATACCGCAATAGATAAACTTATTGTCACAAACCATCTTTGCCCAAACTACATACTCAAAATCTAGAGGTCTACGACCATTCTAGTAAAGAATTAGGTCGAGAGTAAAGTAGCTCTTACCTCTACTTCATAATAGATTAGTATATTCCTACATGTAACAAATATATGTATAATTTATAAATCTAATAAAGTATTAGAGGATAGACCTCTCTTTAAAAAAAAAAAAATAATAATATTCTAGTGATAAAAATTATATAATACTGTGCAAGGAAACGCCTTGCCAGAGTATTATATATAAAAAAGAAAGTAACAGAACATTCTGGAATTTATTTTTCACAGATCTGCCTACTCTATTGCGCCACGTCTCATTACACGTTCGTTCCTGCTTTACCTGCATGCCTTCTTCCCAATTAGGATAGGAACAACAATGCTGATCTTTTGGAGTGGGTACGCCGAATTTCCCACTTTTCATCCAAAATTCCAAAAAAAAGACTTCAAGTGAGAATATGATAGTGGTTGTATAGTCAAATATGTTCTTGTAACCAAAACCTTTAGAAAGTGTGTTGAAAAACTCATTTTTTAGTTCACTGCCTAGCCGAACTATAAAACCTTCGTCGATGGAAGAAAACTTCTACCAGAATTTCTTGTACCAAGAGCACCCACTGCCTGTTATTTTGCACAACTGACGCTTCTGGCTTGCTTGCCGAATATATAAAGGAGTCCTGAAGAGAATGACAAACAAGTTGACCTTTATAAAAACCAGTATTATAGTTGCTTCGTCTTTTACTGACAAAATTTTTGTTTTTTTTTTGCTTAGAATTTTGGACAAGTGATCGATGGGAAGAGATCCGATAATTTAGCGATTATTATATTTTATTAATTTTATTTTTATTTATTTTTTTTTATGATTGTTTTTAATATTTTAATTTTTTCTTTGATCATTTAATTTATTTATTTATTTATTTAATTTTTATACAGTATTTGTCTTATTTTTATTTTGTTTTTTATTGTTTTAATTATTTATTTAATTCGTTATAATTTAATTTATTTTATTTATTTAAATTAATTATTTAAATTATTTTTTTGAAAATTACTTCGATTCACAGGCTATGGAATTCATACCACTGTTTTATAAAGTTTTTTATTAAAGTTAGAGTTAGGGTTAGAGTTATAAAAATAGCAACCTTTATAGTAAAATTTAGCAAGAAATTTTTTTTTCACATAAAAAGAAGTAGTTTCATAAGCTAGATTTTGCGTTATAAGTAATTTTTTGATTTTTTCGTAAAAAAACTTTGCAAATTGTGCTAATTCTGCAATTTTGATTGGCAGATACAGGACTGTGAATTTCATAGCCTGTTAAGATTAGCAATACACTAGCAATACTCTATTTTTTTTATTTTTAGAAAAATAATTATCGGAACAAGATTGAGAGAATTACAAAACCAGGTGATAGCTAAAGCCAGGTGCATTTATATGTTTTTGATTATTTAATTAAAATTAGATAAGGGTTAGTTAGGGGTTAGGTTTAGGGCTAGACTTATAAATAAAATTATTTTCCCAATATTTTTTATTAATGCTCCTAGACAGGTTTAGACACTCGTTTTTTGTATTTTGGGTGTTTTTCATTTTTTTTTCTTTGTTTTTGTCTCATTGGGCTAATCCGTAAAGATCAAATTTTACGATTTGATTGGCTTTCTATCACGTGAATGCACCTGGCTTTAGATGACCCCAAAACCAGGCACAACAAACAAAAACAAAAAATTCCAGAATAGTAAATAGTTAACAAACATACTTTAGAAGCTCTCTTATTTTTAAAATAAAGACAAAAATGGGATGACTACATTACAAAAGACCCAACACAGCTCTACTAACGACAAGACCCACAAAATGGAGACAACGAAAGTGAACGATCAAAAACTCAGCACACAAACGGCAAAACAGGACCCCGAACAATACATATAGAGGTTACATTAGCTTTAATATAAACTTTTTAAAATTTTTATCCACTTTTTATTAGAGCTAATTAACCATATTTTACATATAAGCTTTAATATTTAATAAATTTTAACCAAATATTAAATATAACAATACTTTTTTTTAAAAAAATTTTTCAAAAAAAATTTTTTTTAAAAAAAAATTTTTCTTAAAAAAAATTTTTTTAAGAAAAAAAATTTTTCTTAAAAAAATTTTTTCTCAAAAAAAAAGTTCTCAAAAAAAAATTTTTCTCAAAAAAAAATTTATCTCAAAAAAAAAAGTTTTTCCAAAAAAAAATTTTTCTTAAAAAAAAATTTTTCAAAAAAAAATTTTTCTTAAAAAAAAATTTTTTTTAAAAAAAAAATTTTTTCAAAAAAAGGTTTTTTTAAAAAATTTTTTCTTTATCCAAATTTTAAATACAATCTATTTAAAACTTATTAATTTTATCCACTTTTAATAATATAACATTAAAAGCTTTTATCCACTTTTAAATGTAACCTTTTGACCAATATCCACTTTTCAAATGTAACATTTTTGTAAAAAAGTAACCTTTTTAGCCAAAATTTCAATGTAACCTCTATATATATTGTTCGGGGTCCTGGCAAAACTTACTCACACCAGTGAATCGTTTCATCGCAGACTAAAATAAACAAATATGAGAGGTCGGCCTAACCAACTAACACCAACCAACTTACTCTAATATACCAACTAACTTACTCTAATATACCCTAATCTACTAACCAACTTATCCTAACCCTACCAACTAACTTATTCTAATCCGAACAACCAATTCACTTTAACCCTACAAAAAATAAGCTATGAGCAACGATACCTCCAATCATGACGAAATGGCCACAAATGCAACACGAATAATGGCAGCATCTATTTATAACAATATACAAAAAATGACTACAGAAAGAAGTAGAAAAGTTAAATATGTAACAAATAAAAAATACTAGCGACACCAGAAGCAAATCAAGTGACAAAATCTACCCCAAAGGCAATACAAATATGTGTTACCTTCTATAATTGTAGCACCAAAACAGACAGCACGAAACTGAAACCAGCGATTATAGAAAGAAAAGGTAAAAAATAAAGATATGACAACAAAAAAAAACCTATCAGCAAAGGCAACTCACCTATAACAGCTAACACGGCACCTATGACGACTCCATTAATGATAACTCTTTTGACGACAGTTCTATTGACAATGATGACTCTATTAACAACAACTCTATTAACAACAACTCCATTAATAATGACTCCATTAACGATGACTCCAACTACGGCGAAAGTAAAAAATCATTAATCTAAAAAAAATTAGGAAAAAAATAAAAATAAAAAAAAGATTATCTGAGTACACATGTACAATCATCATTAATACAGCAGTAATGTAACAATCATTCGAATTAGGGTCGGAGAGTCAGTGTCCACGTGACCCAAAAAATCTCACCTACACCCTGTCAAATTCATAGGATTCTAGTCAATAAATTCAAATATAAAATTAAAAACTTTATAGTATATTTTATATTGAGAAGTATTATTCATAATAAACAATAACATATCTTAAAAATACACTTTTGATATTAATTTTATACAATATAGTACTTAATTTTGTACAATAATATTTAAATTTATACAACAAATTTATATAAAAAAATATTTAATTTTATACAAAAAGGTATTTTTAATTTTATATTAATTTAGTAATCCAATTTAAATAAAATTAGTATTATTTAATGTTTTATTAAAACAATTTAAATAGTATTAATTGTCTGAAGTGTAGCAAGGACTCTATAGTACAGCAATAGCCATGATTTTGTGTTGGATTCCAGTCATGTGCAGCCAATTAGCTAGAGATAAACACAGATCAGCTCAATATTTATTCTTGGCTTTGAACACTAATAGGTATCCGTTTTTCTAGTTTTATTTAAATTAGATACTAGATTACAAGTTATTATAATTTAATTATATACAAAATTAAAATGTTCTTTTGTATAAAATTAAATGCTCTTTTATATAAATTTAAACATATATGCCAATTTGCAAAATTAGGCCTTTTTATTTAGATTACCAAATTTAGATTTATATATGAGTATTAATTAATCAAATCATAGATTTATTATATATACTAGTTATATTTATTAAAAAAATGAACTTTTTTTTTTTAAACTTCATAGCCTATTACAACTTTATTAGAAATTATATAGAGACTATATAATATATATCTAATAGTAATGAAGGATAATAACTTAGCTTGTTACAAACGAGTACCCAAGTTGGCTATTGTACTAAAGTTAATTTGCCAATACCCAAGTATGGTGCAATAGGCATAGCATTGATCAGATACTCAGCTATCTACTTCAGAATCCATTTCTTTTAAAAACTTCTTATCTAAGCTTTTTATAAAAATGAATAAAAAGAGAAAAGAATTAAAGTAATAAAACAATACTACCTAAATAAAAACAAAAAACCAAACAAAAAAATATAACCAAACAAAAAAAAAATTTATACTAAAAGAAAAACCAAAGAAAAGCAAAAAAAGAATAGAAAATAAAGATGCTAATACATTTAGCATAAAATGATAAAAATTATATAACACTGTATAGACTAATACCTAACAAAGTATTATATGTATATATAAAAAAAAAATACTATGTCTAAAACTAACAAACCAAATAAGAAATTCTTCATATGCTCTTCAAAATTCCTAATATGTCATTCATTGTTTATCTATATATAGTATCCAAACTCACTTATAATAGTGCCAGTTTCAATCTAGAGATGTATTCCCAAAATAAAAGAAGTAAACACTACTAATCTTTTAAAGAGGGTAAGCCAGAATTTCTACTTTTTGGTAAAAATTTTAAAAATCCAAAAAGAAGGGAAATGTTACTTAAAACAAATTTTAAAAAGATAGTATAGTTAGAAAAACTTATTTTTTGTTGTTTCCTATTGTTTTACTATAGGATACTTTGTCAATAAAAAAAATTTTTAATTCTCACTAAACTTTTTTGTACAAGAGCACTACTAACTGCACTACCTTTTGCTAGTTATCTTGTAAAAGTTTGCTTTTGGTTTGCATGCTGAATATATAAAGAAGTCCCTAGAGCAGCAGTTAACCTTTATAAAAACTATTTTTCTGTATTAACCTACTATATATTAAGTATAGACAACTATCTAACAAAAACTTTTTATTTTTCTTCTATCAGAAATTTGGTTCTAGTGATTATTAGAAAGAGTTGTTTCATCTTATTAAAAAAATTAAACTATATCTATTCAAATTATAATAAATTCTATTATTTATAAATTTATCTATTATCTATAAGTAACAAATTCAAACATATTAAAAAACCAAATAAACTTATATTTACTATATTTAGACTTTCTATTTACTAAGTTTAAATATAGTTCATAATATCTAAAAACTAAAATATGTGACTTGTCCTATTTTAAAAAATTTTATAAATATACAATAATTAGAACGATGCATCGCCACTATCTAATTGACCAATTGGGATGCAGGATTAGGTGTAATATGAAATTGAAATGAAATAGCTTTTTTTTAAAAAATCACTTTTAACTTAAAATTTTCGACTATAAAACTACAATTTTTTCTTAGCAAAAAAAATTTCTTGTGAAATTTTGTATTAAAAAGGTTATCTAATTACTGCCTCTACCAAAATCTAATACTAACTCTAACCTGATCACTATTTGTTTTGTTTTGATTAATATAAATTAAAACAAACAAAATGATTGGTCAATCAGAGGGTAGTGATGCATTGCACTAGCGATAAAAGATAATTGTTTAATAATTATTTTAAAAATAAAGCTGCTAAGTTGTAACAAATTAACTTGGCTACAATTTAGTAGCCTTTTTTTTATATATCTTTTATATATTAAGAGCTATTAATTTTTGAAATTATTTTAGTCTTTAGATATCATGTACTGTATATTTCAAAAACTTTGTTTTATAAATCAGTTAACTATAGAGAACTGTTATTGCTATTCCTTATTTATGTTAATGGCATCCTATCTGATCTTTGACTCTTCCGACCCAGTCATATATAATATAGTACAAACAGAAATCATATAACTTATAAATTCTTGTATTTTGACCAATATTTAGGTTATATAAAATCTGAGTTACGTGATTTTGTTACTATATGGCCAATCAAAAATTAATCCCAAAGTAGGTTCAAAAACTTACAAATATCTTTGCCCAAAAAATAAACTACCCTATAATTATCAATAGTCACTACATAGTAAAGTCCAAATTCTACTATATAAATACATTATTATCACTTAAATAAACTTATTTGAAAAATTAAAATATACATACAGTAAAACTTTTAGCAAGATTGAAGAACATTTTATTATTTGACTTTTAATTTTTATATTTAATAAAAAAAAATAAAATTTTTAAAAAAATCTATTCAACAAACATAAAAATTAAAAGTTATTAAATAATAAAATATTTTCTAATTTGTATGAAAATTTTATAAAATATATATTTTGATCTTCTGAACATGTTTACTTAAGTGCTTATCTTATGATCAATTTATATAGTAAAAATTTGACTTTACTATGTAGCAATTACTTTGATCACTAAAACATTTTTTTGATTTTTTAGTGATTGCAAGTAGTCGCTACATAGTAAACTCAAAATTTTACTATATAAATCAATTATAAGCATTTAAGTAAATATGTTTATAAGAACAAAATATATATTTTACAAAATTTTTATACAAATTAGAAAATATTTTATTATTTAACTTTTAAATTTACATTCATCGAATAGATTTTTTTATGATCAGCACTAATTTTATATAAGAAATTGGGGGACAATCCTTTAAGAAATCACATTATACCCGAACATCCAAAGAGAAATGGAGTACAAAAAATTAAAAACACTCGCATTTTGGTAGTATGAAATCGTAGCACCAAACTCAACGTTTAATGCTATATAAAAAAAAGTTAGCCTTGTCTTATTATTTAGCATGTTCAATATAGATGGATCATAAATTTATTATGACCAAGTCAAGTAAGACTATTAGCAATTTTTTTTGATTATAATGCGTATATTACTCAAAACTTATATAACTTTACTGATTTTTGCTTCAATATTTATTCGAGCATTGAAAAATCAGAGAAATCAGACTAGCACAGCCAGCCTAATATGCATTCTCTTGAATTGCTATAATGCGCTACCACTTCAACTTGTCCTGTTTGATCTTTAGAACTAATTAGCTTTTCGTGTATGTAACTATTGTTTTTTTTCTTTGTTACCACGGCAAAAATATTTTGCTTATTGACCTTGTTTTTAACAATATGGTCAAGCATGCATTGGAAAGAGACAAGCCTTCGATAGTTAGTAAGAGGATTTTTTTTATAGTTAAAACTATGATTTGCAAGTATTTTATATCGAATTCTGTAATGTTATATTTTGTAATATTATATTTTGTAATGTTATATTTTCTTAGTTACCCGACTTATAAAAATTTTTTTGAATTGGTTAGGTGGGTTATATTTCTTTACCAGGAACTATCAGAATCAGTTATTTGAGAATCAGTGAAAAGAGCATTTTAAACGAATATTAGACTTAGTAAAAGAATACTTGTGTGAAATTGGTTTTTGTTTAGCAAAGTCGTATATTTCTTGGAGGACTTTCATGTATTTTCTATACAGTTCTTTCAAGTATAAGCCCGAGTTTAGAAAATTTAATATCAAAAAAATTGAAATCTTGTATTCGTAATAATTTGTATTCAGAGAATGTATGAATAAAAAAAAGAACTAAGTATCGTGATGGTTTATTTTAATTTCATTCGTCATATCATAAATTTTTTTATTTTGGAGGGAGGTTTTAATTGTGGCTATCATAGCCGTTACATGACTAATAAGGTTAATTCCCTCCTTCTGATGCCAAAAAAAAAAAATCGCTGAACCAATTTTTGTAGTGAACAAATCTAATAAGACCCAATGCGGCAAATTTATAAGATACCTCAGAATTTGACATTATATATAATTCCAATGTCAACTGATATATGTAAATTGGGTTAACTGGTAGAAATATAGACATGCTATTAATATGGGTCAGAAGTTCAACTATTTTTCGAACTTATCATTGATTAATTAATACATAATTTGGTAACTAAAATTTCAAAACTTCATGAATAAGTTTTTTGAAGTGCCAAATACCTATATTGATTTTTCTGTAATTCAGTGAATTTTAATAATGAATCCGATTCTGTAATAGACTCGTTATAATTAGCAAATACCATATATTCTTATATTCATCCTTTTAACCTCAGTTTCGCTAACATTTCTTCAGCAAACTAATAAATACATTGTGTCATCTTTTCTATTTCAATTCTACAATTTTCGTTCTAACGAGTTAATGAATACCTTCATATTTTTTTTTTGACTCCATTAGATTTAGATTGCAATTTATATATGCTTATATCTAGTTTTCGAATGTCCAAACTTCAGAGACCTAGATACTTTATCAAATAAAATACCATACGCTCTACAAAAAATAATAGTAAATGTTTAATCTTTACAAATCACTGCCAACGTTGTATTATAACTATTATTTATTACCATAAACCAACTACATCCAATGATCCAATGGTATAGGCTTCAAGAATCTTATAGTTGTTCATGGGTTGTTTGAAATTCAGGCTTTAGTCCTCTCCAAAAATTGTAAAGCCATACTTTGTTTCACAGCTCGAGATGTTCTTTTAATCCAATTAGCTATAGTAGATACCTTGGGTACATCTTGATATTCAATTTCTCTCTGCTATGCACGTCATAATAATTCCTTATGCATTTCTGCTGCATCCATTTTAATTTTGCATTGGTTGCTCCGGAATGAAACATAACCCCTAATAATTCTTTTACTTTTTCAGTTAGTTGCTTTACTGGATCTTTTTGATTGACTTTGAGATTTTCTTGTGGTGCCCAACCTAAAACAAATATCGAGTGGCTAAAATAAAGATTATAAACATTAGTCAAAATTAAAAGTCAAATAGCGAAAATTGATTATCAACTTTCTGATTTGGACTAGTAAAAGATGTAGTAAATATAACCTTCTAGATGGAGCATCTATATCCATATTTGTTGTATTTTCCGAATTTATTAAATCTAAATCTTTGTCACTATTTACGCTCTGTTAACACAAATTATATTTATTAGCTAGATATTAACGGAGTTAAATAGTATATAAAATAATAATGAGTCTTACACTATTATCTTGATTTATTAATTTTTTCTCACCTTCATCTAAGAAAATTTTGTTATATACTAGTATAGTAAGTTATGTTATATTCAGATATATAAAAATACCTTGAATAAAAGTATGAAAAGTGGTCCAGGTTTTTTCTGGTTGTGTGTGTACTGTTGAAGATAGGTTCGGTTTTTCAAAAAAATAATCTTTTATAATTTTTTGCAATTGTAGAGGGCTAAATTTATGCAAAGGTCCAACGGAAAAATTTATCGTGGAAAAGAGTACCCTACATACAATAACTAAAGTTTACTTAAGTATTAACTAGACAGAAATTGTCGGTGCTTCCCTCTACAACATCCATTATAAAGAGGAGTCGAAGTCGAACCACCTGTACACTATCTCCTGCTATAAAACTGTTGCCGACTATGTCGGCAACACAAGATCCTAGTACCACCAACATGGATACACAAGAAGAGAATAACACCCATACTTCTATGGAAATAGACAACTACAACACGGAACAAGCAACAAAAAAATCAAAGGCTAAGACTCCACTCTGTGCAGTACAGCTAGAAACCCTACCTTCCAATAAAAGTGTTGAGGAAAATTCAGATGTTTCTGGGGAATCCTTGTTGACCTCGAAAAATTTATCTATAATATCAGTTCATCCTTCGATCAAATCAAACCCTACAAATTTCCTAGGACCCGCATCAGTACCCATCACCTTTTCCCACGATAACCCCTATGTGTGTCACGAGACCACAACAACAACCCAAATCGATCAACCGACTGTGGGACCACAGGACCTGAGCCAACAACCGGAACCAAATATGACCTTAACCGGCGCAGCGATTTCAACAACCCCACAGAACGATCCACCTCACTATATATTCGCGGAAAAAGACTTCTTCGACTTTGATATCGATACTGTTGGAATCAACAAATGACGCCCACTGGCCGGCCCCATAAATAAACAGCAGGACATAGACATGAAAATCACTTCAGACTCTACTATTGAATCAGACCACCTAGAAACAATACCTTTTAAGGCCCACGACATGCAAAAATTAGAACCAAATACAACCCCTAGACTCACCTACAGTGCAGTAGCATCGGGAAAAAAAGCTTCTTTTACTAACCAGAAAACCGACCGAGAAAGACTAAACGAATGGAAAGAACAAGTGCAGAACGAATTACGAAATCAAAGGCAAGCCCAGAGACTAGATAACTTCGACGAAGAAATCTGGAACATAGATAAAATTACAAAAATCCTATATTCAAAGAAGAATCTCATAGAATTTACGAGATACAAATTGGACACCATACCAACCTACATCCGAATCCCCACAGCTATTAATGCGAAAATTCGGCATAAGGACACTGCATTTTTTTATTCTTTTACTAGGACAACTGCAGCTCAAGCCCACCACCAAATTGAATTTACCACACTCTTGAGCAAGGCTACAGATTGATATAAAAGGCTACACAATATACCTATGACCAACAAAACCAACTGTGACCAAATTTTTTTCGGCCTCCGTCAAAAAATTGCAATTGACTACTTAAAAAATCTGGACTTTCTCGAACTAAATGGTCACGAAATTACCAGCTGGTTGTTCTACCTGTGGGGTTTTGGCAAACTTGAGAAACATGTCGACTTCGGGTAGCTCGTGAAACTATAAATAGTGCTATCAATGAGGCAATTACTCCTCTCTCGGATAAACCAGAAGATATTTCAGAAGATATTCGTACAATCTTACCTTTCCAATTACCAATAGATGACCATTACAACACGCGACAGATAGTCAGCACACTCCGTCTTATCTTTTCCTTTCAATGCCTTCCTGAATCATACTTTTTGCATACACGCATACCGTTACCGGCTTACCCCGCAAACCTAATCTCTGAAATAACTAATCATTTTCCAATCACCGACTACAATAAACTTTGCTCTCTTTCAGAATACTGTAGGGAACTGCGCAACTACTACATATTCAAAGAATTACCACCTACATACTTTGACCTACCTGTAGTTGAAACTAAACCACTTCTCCCTGTAACTCCACAAGAACTAAATAAAGAAATCTGACACCTGTTTCTCTTTGTAGCCAAGTACAAAACTGAATTCAGACGACACATTGAAATTCTAAAAGAATATTATTACTTTAAAAGACTCCCCAATGACTATATTTGTCGGAGGCGACGTCTACCTAAAAAACCATCAGAACTAAAACTAAACAAATACTCCTTTCCTCTCACTGATCTACCTATAGTACAAAAATTCATCACCGAAATGGAAGACAAATACTATATCCCCGAACCACTTCCAACTGCGTACACAGAAATCAATTTCACGCAGAAGCCTGAACTCCCATGGAACTACAGGAAAATTCAACAAATCAAACTGAATATACCTATTACAGACCCTAGAGAATTAGTATCGACCGCTAGGAAATTACGGAAATTCTACTTCTTCTGCCAAATACCACAAACATGGATTAGAATCCCCAAAAAGGAACAACACCAATCTCTTAATAACAAACCAAAATTACCTGCTGACCTCCAATCACTCAAAGAATTGATTGCTAACTCACTACCCGATTTATCCATTGACCTGCCAGTAACTGACTATGAGAAAGTGATCATCACAGTAGACTTACTACATAAATACTTTGACTTTCGTACTACTCCACCCTACTTATTTGAACTACTCATATTATGATAACTTTCTTTTTTAATTTTGGACTGACCGAAACCCGAATGGGACTTATATGATTATGATGATGTCTAGGGAAACCGTTGAAACTCAAACAATAGCGCAACTACTCAATACTAATCTACTACATGCTATAACAAATGAATCAACATTTGATCATAATATACCACAAACCATAACAAATAAACCAACACTTCTAATTGAGGACGGGATAAACATAGCCATACATAACATCAGAGGACTGACAAGACTAGAAAAAGCACAAAGTTGGATCGAATACTGTGCCGAATCCAACCTGCACATTATATCCTTAACGGAAACCAAACTTACGGACTCACGTACACTAAACCTTACTAACCCCTTATACTTCTTTTATTCTTCTAACTTTGAGCCATACACAGCTAAGCAAAAGGACTCCAGTCTCGGCACGGCACTAATGATCTGTAATCAGCTACAACCATATATTCACAACATCCGCACTCTACCTGGCACTGCTATATACATAGACTTTTATTTCCCTGCCAACAAAACCCGCATCATTTCTACCTATTTACTATCAAACTCAAATCACTCTCACCTCAATAAATGCACACAGAAAAAAATCTTCACATAGTTTCTAGAAGCAAAAAACAGGAACTGGAATATAATTCTACTGGGTGACCTAAATGCAAATCAGTTCAGAGACAAGAAATTTCCACTCTTCTACAACCTAAACTCAGCCAACGCCACCAGCCTCCTATTATTTTACAATATTACAACACCTACGTGAAAAGGACCCAACTCAACTAGTCAAATCGATGACTTGTGGTGTAATTCTAATATAATCACGAAGATAGATAAACCCACAATCACTGACGCCAGTTATATCTCCGGAAGTGACAATAACATCATCTCTACCACCTGGCACATCAACATAACAAAGCAAAAAAATTATCAAAACAAAAAGCGTAAACGAAAAATATATTAGTATACCAAAATGACTACAGAAGACTGGAAGGAATTTGCAGCAAAAATTGATAAAAGAATCAAACAAGAACTACCCTGGCAGGAAACAGAATGTGATGCGAAAGAATTAGACAAATGTTGGAACATATGGACTGCTCTGGTCAAAAACACTATGAATAAGCTTATTCTCTTCACCTTTACGACTTCTAAAAACTTCTACGCCCTATTCCTCAAAGCCACCCACTTACACCTCGCACTAAAATCAATGAACAAATGTTTTAGACTTCTGACTACACAACCCTCACCTGAATCGCTCGATCGATATAACAAATTACTCTCTATGGTAGCGGAACTTTCAAACATGGAAATTGCCACTCTCACACCAGTTGACCTAGACTCCCACCTCCCACAAACGATCCAACAACTTAAACAAGTCAAACACACTATTTGGACCGCCCGGAACTTAGAAAAACTACAAAAACAAACCGATAAAATAAACTACTATGTTAATCGTCGTTACAATGATTTCAAAGATAACACTTCTAGAATGTTAGACAGTATTCTAAAATGCAGATCAGACCCAGTTAGGACAGATAGAATAATTCTCACCAACCAAATATTAACTGGAAAACAAGAAGTTCTAGAACACACTTTGAGAACTGAACTAAAGCAAATCTGCCCAACGAAGAAATGGAAAAGGACTGGGAGGAAGCCTACCTCCCCTTAGCGAACATAGACCCCTCTATATATGAACCACTAACTCTTCCTATTTTTCTTGATGAAGTCCAATCTACACTCGATAGCGCACCTAAAAATAAGGCTACTGGACCTTCAGCAATTCCAAATGAAGTCTTACAACACCTTCCCATTGCCGCAATAAAGATACTTCAAAAGATCTTCAACAGTTGCTTAAAACTAAACCGTACTTCGAAACAATAGTTCTGGGCAAATGTATGGCCCATACCCAAAAAACCAAAATACAACTACGACCTCAATACCACTAGACCCATCACTCTCATTGACTACACCAGAAAAATCTTTACAAAAATACTAAACAACCGAATGACCAAAATTATTATGCGCTATGAAATATTATCACCTATGAACTTTGCCGCATTCCCCTTCCAATCGACCATTCAAACCGTATCTCAACTAACACACATTTTAGAAGATGCTATCACTAATAATAAAGAAATCTGGGTCTTTCCCAGGACATGTCCAAGGCATTTGACTCTGTCAATGTCAACACACTGGGGAAAGCTCTCCATAGAATCAAGATCCCCCAAAACATAATTGATCTTCTCACCCATCTACTAACCAATTGCACAAATCAAGTAATTACAGAACGAGGCTTCACTTCACCATATGCTGTATTAGATGGAATTGACCAGGGCGAGACCTTTTCACCACTACTATGGAAAATATACTATGACCCACTTATCGCTACCATACACAAACGCTTCCACGGCTATTCATCCACAATCTCATCCCAGCCTCCTAAACAAATCCACACTTCCATCATGGCCTATATGGACGACTCCCTCTGAATTGCCCCTAATAAACAAACTTTCATGGACATTTTGATTACTGCCTCAAGCTTTTACAAGCTTAATAACATCAAAGTCAATCCCACAAAATCATTTCTAATCTCCAACTCCTCAACCCCACACCGAACATCAATTTCGATACTACAATAATCACTGCTCTACCACTCAACACTCCCTTGAAATATCTAGGTGCATAGTTTACAACAGGAAAAACATACACCCACATACAAAAATTAATTATAGCTGAAATTACCACGAACCTGAAAAAACTCCAACTCGCACGCATAACTGAAAAACAAGCCATCTATATATACAACCATGTTATTCTACCTCGCTTCCAATACCGTATCCTCTCCTCGTACCTGAATCCTTTACAACTAAAACAAATCAATCAATTAATAACCAAGATCGTACGACAAAAAGCAAAGATCGCTAGAAGCCTACCAAACTCCTTTTTACACTGTACAAACATTTACGCCCTCACGGACATATTGCAAGCACAACTATCCACCCTTATCTCTAACCTCCAAAAAGGCCTAAACCACCCGATTTCGATAAGTCCTATCTTAAGATAAGACTTCAACAAATTCAAAACTCGGCATACGCCAATGAATCTATTCTGGAAGAATGGCCTGCTCTTCCACACTCACAATACCTCACACATACCTGCCAAGCCCTATGGGCAACACACAAACTCAATATAAAATTTCTAAGACCACTAAATAACTGGCCTATTACAACTAACCTACTAGGCACCTCGATCAACCCAATTCTCTTTTCCCACCACAAATGCATACACTTAAAAGAAAACTTGAACTCACATGGGATTTTCTGTATCGAACAATTTATGGACTTTAGAAACCAAAAGTTGATAGAATGGAAAAACTTCCACTACAATATCAAGAAAATCCCTCGAGAAAGAATCCCAAAATGGTTCCAACTTATACAAGACCTTATTATCTCTCATGCAATTCCCACACTCAATATCACAAAATTCAACCCCTTCAGCTCGCCTAAATGGACCCCTGACAAGAAAGAATGGATAATTACCTCGAAGGGGGAAATCGCAAAAATATTTAACCAAAATACTAATACACTAAAAGCTAGACACTATAATACATCTAGTGATATAAAATCCGTTAAACCCTGTCCCGGATGCGAACTAAAAAACAAAAAACTAAGAACCTCCCGCTGTTACTTTATTGTTGATAAACGGTTCATACACAACCTCCAAATAGACTACAAACTCCAAATACATGCGAATATTAGCGACATAATAGACAGCCTCCGACATCTACCCTCTCCAATCCAAGTTATCCCACTTGACGAACTACTATCCAGACCCCTTTTAGCCTTTTAAACACTACCAATAGGAAAATAGGAGTCACTCGTATCCTCCAACTTTAAAAAGAAGTCAATCTCGATAAATATCGCAATCAACAAAAACAATAACCAGACTGACGACAAAAAAATAGTGGCCTCTTGCACATTACAACATAGCAGATCAACAATTAGCATCTTTAACAGATACTGGCCATCCAAAACAAACGCACTACTAACACTACTTATCTTCATTTCTACTACGATAGATAATACAGCAAAATTGAATATAACAACTAATAATCTACCATTCAAAAACCTTGTAGAACATACAATAGATATACACCGCATCTCACATCTAAAACTTGACCGATCTAACTTCCCACACCTACAATGTATACTAATAACAATGCTAATGGAAAGGAAACTAGAAATTTCATATAACCCAAATCTCAAAATTTCTGACCCACTTCCTCCATATCCTCTCGACATCATCCCCAAAAATTTCTATACAACCAATTTTCAACACTGATCAATGACATACCTACAATTTACCCGATCAAAACACTACTAAAACAGATACACAAAATAACAAACGACATCCTCTAGCATAATCAACAAAGAATCCGGATATAGGAATCCAAAATCACAAAATTTTATATATAGATATTAATCGATATATAACAGTTAATCATTTTATATCGATTAAAAAATAACGATATATATCGATTAATTGGTTGAAAATCGATATATATCTATAATCGATATATATCATTTTATATATTATAATCATTATATATCTATAAATCGATTATAATCATAATTATTTAAAACGATATATAACGATTAACAGATCTTTAACGATTACATACCGTCATGAAAATTTCAACCCAAATCACCAGGCAAAAAAAAAAAAAAAAAAAA
>QKWP01000121.1:139412-162544 GCA_003550325.1 Gigaspora rosea | reverse complement strand
ACTACATCTGGGTAAGAAAAATAAGTGTATAGAGCTATTATTATGCGACGAAGTATGAAAGTAGTTTAAAATATTACTATTTTTTTTATTTTCGTTTTTTTGGGTTTATTTTTTTTGTCATTTTTTTTATTTTAGGAAGTAGCAAATATAAGCGAACATAAGTGAATATAAGCGAATATTATAGTTAAAACAAAGAAGAAAAGAAATAATAGCTAACTGCAGGGTGAAAAAAATAAGTATATAGAGCTAGCATTATGCAACGAAGTGCAAAAAGGTTCAAAATATTACTATTTTTTTCGGTTTTGTTTTTTTCATTATTTTTTTTTGTTTTTATGTTTTTTGTTATTTTTTTATTTTTTCGTAAAAAATGTATAATAATATATAATAAAATATATAATATTGATTAAAAATATATATTTAATTAAAATATAAGGTATAATAATAATAAATAAAAATAAATAAAAAAATATAAAATTTTATATTAAATTGCGAAACCTTGTAAAAACATGCGAAAACATGTGAAAATCTGTAAAATGCTTAAAAATAAGTATACAGTATAATAGTATTGTTATTCGTGATTTTTAATCTGATATCTATCGATTATTACCGATTATTATCGATTACTATCTTAATCGTTAGTCCGCATTATGGGGGATTTAAATCGATTACTATCCAATAATGATAAAAATCGATAGTAATCCCTGTGCAAATTTTGGTAATGCATCTAGAAAACGTTGACTGGGACATCACCCTTGAAACACTGATCTTTAACGATAAACCTAAAGCACTTTACACTAACCCCGCCCTATCCAACATCAAGAATTTCAAAATTAAACTAATAGCCGAGGAACTCCCTACTCACCTTCTCCTACACCTCCGTAATCCCAACAAATATCCAAACCACTTTTGTCCTAAATGTTACTCCACCTCAGAAGACTACTCCCATCTACTAACCTGTGTTTCCAACCACTTCATTTTCAATACAGAACTCAGAAAAATCCTACTTAAAATCGCAGAAGAAAAGAAATTACCGCTTAAAAATCCTGAAGAATTCATCTCTAACTACACATTCCTGCACATCAACAAGAAAATTCCTATCAGTATCATTACAGAACGTACTCTTGCTCCCTTCAAATCTCGACACCATAGAAGAAAACTTTCCCCACTACTGCATCACAGAATAGCAGAATTCATATATAAGGAGATTTGAATACCTTCCAGAATGTCTCGACATTCGGAGGCGGTCCCTCCTCCCCCTCCATTAACACCACCAACCATGATTAAAACCCCCTTACCCACACCATTCTTTATTAAACAAAAGATCGATAAATTCATTTTCACTAATAATATTTCCATTAACAACATCTTCTCCGAAAACTAGAGGTCTACGGCCATTCTAGTAAAGAATAAGGTCGAGAGTAAACCTTAGCTCTTATCTCTACTTCTCTATAGATTAGTAATTCTTACATGTAATTAAATATGTATAATCTACAAAATCTTAATAAAGAATTAGAGCATAGACCTCTCTTTTTTTTTAAAAAAAAAAAAATTTATGCAAGGGTCCAAATCTTGATAAAGATCGTGCACAGGTATATCTTGTATTATCATCAGTTTCGGGCCATGTAAATTCATGCCATGTTAAGATTCCTGAAAGTGTGCCTAATTTTTTTTCTCTAAATATAATTTGAATAAACAGATTACTTCAACGCTAAAAAACTAGCATTTAATAGTTTTGAACCCCATAATTAATAAGCCTTTGTATTTTGTTTAAAAACTACAATTCTCGGTTAAAATTAAAAAGTCTATATATTGAATTTTTAAAATTTTACGTAATATTACCTAAATTACGATTTGGCTCAAGATGAGCTACATGCATTCCTGATAAATTTTTTATTGCGTTTTCTATATCTTCTCCTGATTTAATATCATAGCCTAACTTGACCCATCTTTTTATTGAATGTGTAATCTAAAATATTAATATGATTAAATTATATATTATATATAAATTTAAAACATGACTGAAACAAACCTGTGCATGATGTGAGTCAATTATGGATTTGGCTTCTCCCACCTCAAGAAAAATCTATCTTCGAGGGTTAATATCATACCATTCTTTCCAATGACTTATAATTAATATTAATTCAGTATTTCTGTAATGTGGGCCATTGTTTGATACTATTGATATCCACTGTGGTTTTGGATTAATAATTTCTATAACTGTATGGAGTAATGAAGCCGCAAACCATGCGTCTTGACGAGTATCATCTGACCAATAATCAAATGCTTGTATATTTAATTTTTCATCTTGGTTCTTTTGATATACAAGAACAGTATGTAAGGTCCATCCCCGTTTACCAAAAAAATCTTCTTTAGTTTCACATGCACTTTGAGGACTAATTCGCATTTTGAAATCTACAAGAATAAGTGCTCCATTATGATCTAAAGACTCAAGTTCAGCGGTTAGCTGTGCATTCAAATAAGTTCTATGTGCATGATGAGCTATAAAGGCTACTAAACGATTTTGATAATCTATTAAAAATTCGTGCTGCTTAATATCTAACTTTTTTTGTAATTGATCGAAAAATTCAAAAAGATTTTCATATTCTTTGCATATATTAGAATGTGAATAGTTACAATTTCCAAATGCATGTGCAAGACAATGACTAATACACGAATTGTGAATTGGAACACCTTGCTTGGTTACCAAAAGAGTTTTTGCATAGTCTTTTTGTAAATACTGCTGTAAGTATTCCATGTTTTTAATTAATTCTTTCTATTTTTTAAATAATAAGTTTATATTAATAATGTAAGTTAATTATAAATTAAATAAAACAAAAATAATAATATTTATACTCTGTCTGTCACATTCGCTATATATTTATCAACTAATGATCTAATATCTTCAAACACTTCATTACCGCATTCATTACATGTATTACAAAGTTCACCTAAATTCTCTTTATATAAAAATCGTCCACCTTCTAAGCGTGTCATTAATGCAGTATGGCGCATTCCATTTGGAAACTCTTCATGAAACTTTTCCCACAAGCCTTTTTTTGTATCATGCAAATATACTACAGGTAAGCCAGTTGAAGTATCAGTTTTGTAACTACTTTGTGAAATATTATCTTTGTGCACAAAAAATTGATCAAATTGTATTAAATTTTCTTGAGAAAATTGAACACGATGAATAATTGGTTTGTGAAGTGGCGGTGCACTATATCCATTAGTTATTGCATGTTTTCGGGATCCATGAATTAAATGTCATCCAACCTTATTATTTTATAATAAATTAAAATCTATTAATATTTATTAAAATTAATAATAAATTTAAAATTAAAATTTCTTACGTTCAAATTAGATTCTAATTCAGAATATGTGAATTCATTTGCAATAATTGATAGTATACGTCGTTTACCATCTTGATTTTTTTTATTGTTAGAAAGTGCACGTTGAAAACATGTCCAAAATGTTTGTGTATTGTTATATATATGTTTTGGAATTGGTGTTAAAAACCCCATATTATACAATATTTGCATTGTTTCTTTATCTTTATCAGGCAGGTTAGTGTATGTTCAAATCTGAAACTAATAAAATTTGTTATTACAATAATTTAAACAATCTCGTTTAAATAATAAGATTCAAACCTCTGATTCATTGTGTGACCATAGAGTTATATTATGTCCACTAGCAGCTCGAATTAAAGTTTGCCAAGCACTAAATTCTCTATCGCTAAATTGATAATTTGCTGGATATATTTCTTGTAGACTAGTTAACTCTATTATTTGGCTTTCATTTTTAGTCCAATTAACAAAGAACTAATACCATATAGTATTTGCAATTGTTCTTCGTTTTAAATGATAATCAAAAAGTTCTTTCATTAAATTATAATTATTCCAATTAGCAGGAATACATGTAGGAAAATGATGTTGCTAAAGATATAGTTGTGTTGTTGAATGTTCTAAACCAAAAAGTTGTGTACCATTAAACTTTGTTATGCCAATCAAATGCCATACTTCATCAGGTGTTTGTCCTCTAATACGATTTATTAACTGAAATTCTTGATAAATTTCAAGAAAACAATGTAAATCGTCTATAATTGAAACAAATAATGTTTTTTTTAGAGCAATATTTACGAATTAAAGATAATTTATAACTAGGACCTCCTTTCTTAAAATTTTGTAATGATGAACCAATTCCAAATACAAAAATTTTATTTTTACTATCCAAAGAAATTAAAAATGGACAAAATTTAATATCAAATAAAAGATGCGATATAATTTTTTCATTAGTCCATCCAATTACAAGGGGTCCTGAATAACGGGTTTTGGTTTTGAATAATTTTGTATATACTGTAGAAATAGCCGTACTTGGATCAGCAACTATTTCTGAAAAAATATCATTACAAAAACATTGATAACCAGGTAAAAAAGATGTAATTGAATAACCAATAACTACTGTAACAACAAATTTTTGCCTATTAAGAATAGTAAAGTTTTTTGTCCAATACAAATTGGAAATAAAGAAAATTTATTATTATTATTATTTATAGTATTTTCTCACCACCAAAATCGTGAAAAAGGTCCATAGTGATAGTTTTCATCAATAATACCAGGTTCTACAAGCGTAATAGCAATTGGTTGTATTTTTTTTGATATTTAAAAGACAAAGTGTTCAGATTTCAACGCGTGTATTAAAATTATTATAACTCTTATCCCTTATCTTTATAATAAATTAATATAGCAATCAGTATCGATCTTAGCCAGATTAGCAATTAAGATAAAAATCGATTTATATAGTAAAATTTGAACTTTATTATATAGCGACTATTAATGATTGTCACAGCTGATACTGAAGTTGGCTGATGCTGAAGATTTGACTTATTTTGATATAAAATTTTAAAATTTTTTTTGAATGTTTTTTTGCATTTTTGTGTTATAGGATTAGATAGAGTTTTGGTATAAATTTTATATTTATAGAGTATATATGGATTTTAGCAGAGCTTATAGTTTCCAATCAAGACCCCTGAGCTTCAGCATTAGCCAACTTCAGCATCAGCTATAACAATGATTGTGAGTAGTTTATTTTCTGATCAAAGATGCTTGTAAGTTTTTGAACCTACTTCGGAATCAATTTTTGATTGGCCATTGTAGTACCGGTAACACAGATCATGTAACTCAGATTTCATGCATTGGTCAAAATGCCAGAATATAAAAGTTATTTATAATCACTGTTTGTACTATATTAGTGACTGCGTTAGAAGGGTCAAAAGCCAAATAGAGGATAGTATTAACAAAAATAGGAGTAGCAATAACAGTTTCCTAACTATATTGTGCTTTTAAAATTGGTTTGCACAAAATGCACATGTGCAAGTATATTTTTTTTTGTACATAAAAATCTAGATAAGTAAATGCATATATGTACATTTAAAATTAATTTAAATAATTGTACAGAAAAATTATGTGCAACAAAAATTAAAATTTTTATGCACAAAAATAATGTGCAACAAAAATTTAAAATTTTAATGCACAAAAAAATAATTAGCAATTATATTTTATTTTTTTGGAAGCTTTAATATAATCAATGAAATTTAAAAAATATTAGTTATTATTTTTTTATGCAAATGATAACTTTTTATATATACTATTTTTCATTTTATATACCTATAAAAATAGCTAAAAAAATTTTATAGAAATGTAAAAAAATCTAAAATTAATGAAATATCTGCTTATTTAAATAAAATTTAAAGTAGATATATTTTATTCTCCTGAACAACTTTTTTTTGTATAATTTATATTATTTTGACTTTCATAAATAGCAACAATCAATAATTGGATATAAAGTTTTATAAAATTTATTATAAAAAATTTTATATACAATCATTGATTGTTGCTATATAAAAAGACAAAATAATACTAAGCAAATCAGATTTTTGTACAATAAGAAAAATTGTTCAGGAAAATAAAATATATTTATTATAAAATTATTATATACCGGTAAATTAGTTAGTATTTCATTAATATATTTTTTATTTTATGTTTTTTAAAAAAAAATTACAAGTTTTTTTTAGCTATTTTTGTAAATAAGTAAAATAAAAACCATTCTAATAAGAAATTATCTGATTTGTATGAAAATTTCAGTGTAGTTATATTTTATCTTTTTTTCAATTTTTTTATTGCAAAAAACTAATTTAATTAATAAAATTACAACTTTTCTATATAGAAATTATCTATTTTTATATATAAATACAGTGCACGAACTCTTAAATAAACAAGTCATAAATATAGCAGCCAAATTTGGAGCCATGTTATACAAAAATAACCTAATATGATTGGTTAATACAGTCAAACCCGCAATAGTCACGTGCCAAAATCAGACTTTTTATGTGCCTATTGCGAGATTGTGACTAATGCGAGCAAAATTTATATATAGTATATATAATTAAATAGGAAATTAAGGTGACTATAACGAGATTGTAACTAATGTAAATGTGACTATTGCGGGGTTACACTGTATAAGTATATATAAATCAGAAATATATATAAGAGAGAGAAAAAGAGAGAGTGGGTGAAAGAAAGAGAAAGAGAGAGAAAAAAAGAGAAAGAGAGAAAAGAAAAAAAGAGAGAAAAAGAAAAAAAAAGAAAAGAAAAAGAGAAAAAAAAGAAAAAGAAAAAAGAATTAGAATTTTTATAATATTAAATTTAACTATAGTATATTTTTATTTAATAATTTTGGGCAGAATTAAGAATATTATTAGTAGTTCTGGGCAAAATTAAAGCGGCCAAATTTTTAATTTAATTAATAAATTAGGTTAACTTTAACAAGAAATAACTCTATTAAATACTAAGTAATTTAAAAAATTAGTTTCATAATTTAGTTCTTTAGGTTTGATTTTATTATTCTATGAAGAGATTTGATTTATAACTACTTTAGTTTTTATTTATAAGCTTTTAAAGATTGTATATTATAGTCGCTAATTAAAGGATTTGTGCACTGTATAATTGTGAACAAGTAATTTTATTATTAAAATTAGGCAACAAATTCTAAAACAATAATAATTATAAATATAATTGTAGCTATATGAAGATGTTTTTAATATAAATAAATGGTAGGTAATTATTTAGGAGGGCAACTGTATTTGTATTAATTTAGTTAATAGTTAAATTCTTATTCTGCACTAATTTAGTTAATGAGATAGTCTCTTTTAGTTAAATAATAACTATAAATATAATGTTAATTTGTAAATTGAAGACTTTACTATATTTACCTATCTCAATAATTTTACATATACATATGTGCAAGTAAAAATTTTTTTTATATACACACATATGCAAGCAATGAATTGTTTGTGCATCTAAAACCTGTATATTACTTGCATTTGTGCAAGTAATTTTGGATCTGAATTTTAAATACTAGTTACTACTAACTTTTTATTATTACAAATTATATGTTCATTTTAACAAAAAAACAGTTTTTTATTGTTGTTATAAGCTATATCTATACTATTTTTTAATTAGAAAAAATATTTTTTTAACTATAAAAATCAGGTTTACTAAAATGCATCTATGATGTTTTAAAGCTAAATTTTGTATATACTAATATTTAATAAAATTCCAGGCCTCACTCTAACCCTAAGGTAATGAAAATTTATTTTTTGTTTTATAAAAATTTATTTTTTTGTTTTTGTTATACAGATTTGCAAATTTAATTTAAAACACCATAGGCAGGACCCCGAAATATACATAGATAGGTCAGGTTAATTATATGATTACTAAAAAAGGAAAGATCTGCAGAAAAAACTTTAAAAATAAGCAAAAAAGTTACTATAAATAGAAAAGATCTGTATAAAAACCTCAAAAATACGCAAACTCATATCTGACCTATCTATATATATTTCGGGGTTCTCCATAGGCATTTTATATTATCTAATAAAAATTAAACTTAAAAGCAATAGTCTAATAAAGTTTTATAATAAATTTTATATAATTTACTAGAAGTTTTATATTATTAATAAGGTTGATTATATAAAATTCATTAATTTAAAAGAAAGATCTACACATACTCTCTCCAGTACACGTTAGTTTAGAGCAGAGTAATTTCAGTTTATTAAAATACACACAACTAGAAGAACAAGCGAGGCCACAGAAACAAGAGTAAACGAGGCTAGTCCCCTCAGAAGTAAGAAAAGAGACTGCAGTACGTTTGATGATGCTATGTTCTCGGAAGAAATGGCGCCAAAATGACGTAAAGTGGAAAAAGAAAATAAAAACAACAACAACAAAAAAACAAACAAAGTAAACAAGTCACAACAGGCTACAGCAAAAAGCGATGCTAAGGTTTTAACAGAAACGAACACCAAGGCACCCTCCCACAAAAGACTCAGGAACCTTCCTGGTATGACAAAACTGAACAAGAATTCAGTGTTTTCAAAGACATTACGAACGTGCAAACTACTTTCATAGTCACACAAATGTCTACAGAGATAGAACAACCTGTCCCGAGCCCTTCTAATGCTGCGCCGACTGAGGCGGTAGCTGAAGACTTGATCGTAGAACAAAAGAAACTCATAGAAGAATGCTCACTCTCAGATGAGGATTTAGGCCTAGAACCAAAACCAAAACGTGATATCTCCGAACGTAAACCAGAAAAGAGGAAGGAACCTTCCTCAATAAGTCCTGATAGAAAATGGACTTCGTTTTTTCCCAAGCTGAAAAGAGGTCAATCGACCTATTCAACTTTCTCCCCAAGACAAAATATTAGAACAAATAACGATAATGCACTAATAATTGATATCAAAGGAATGCTAGGTTCATTCAATGAGATTATGTCCTCCATGTTCAATCAGGTTAAATACGACGTTAGTGCCGCCAAGTAGCACTTTACTAAAGGGGTCCGTACGCACTTAGAAATCACCTTTATCAACAATGAAAAACGAAAACAGTATGCCGCCGAGAGCATCGTTATATTTAACAAAACTTACTACGGATAAATTCCGACCGACGGCAGAAAATCCTTTCTACTGGTCAGGTGCCGCAATGTACCCTTAGGTAACAAAAGTGAGGTTTCAGAGGCTCTACTGGTGGCCTTTGAAAATTTCAGAAAAATTGCCGCCATCAAACCTCTCATAATCGAAGGCACTCCCTCCCTGACAGATCAATGGGTGGTCATCTTTAAAACAACCGATGACCCGGACCTAGAAAAGCACCTACTACGATTCACCCATGTTTGGGAAAATAAGGTTACTACTGAATGGAAATCTGCCCAAAAGTTTGCTACTTTTGCAACCAGGAAGGTCACATAAAAAAAGACTGTATCCAATTTAAGGAATCTATTGAATCTAGACAAAACGCACGCATGAATAAGGACCTGGGAAGTGTGGACAACAGCCCAGTAGAGGAAATGGACACGGAGCTTTTAATAACTCCTCCCAGAACGAAAACACTACAAGCCAGACACCCTCTTTGGAAAATGAGGTAACAATGGAGGAAGCAACAAAGACCAACACAGATGGCGTTTTACCGGAAAAGGAAATAGCAGGACAGGTATCTCCACAAGTGGGGGAAAAAACCAGGTGACACCAGAGGAGGCAGTTCCTGGGTCGGTGCGACCCCCCTTTAGGGGCGCTGGCGATCTGGCCCAAACCAGGGAACCACTACGTGACGAATTAGCCGGGGCATACACTGACCCCCAGAACAACTCGGGCTTCTTAACACAAATAACCACATTATCAGATCCGTTAGCGAAGGCCACAATTAACACTAACCCACCCGAAAATGATGGCTTCACTATAGTCACCTACAAACGTCTGACTCCCACAAGGAGTGTAATCAACAGTACAACGAAGCAGTTCCAAGTAAGAATGTCCTCCTATAGTGATGTAAAAGGACGGGTCCTCCCGAACCATATTTGACCCAAAAGGGTTCATACCTTTTACGTAAATAAGAATCATTTTTCTAAAATCATATAATTTAGATATTATCATGTTACAAGAAATGAATTTGAAAGACGCAAAACTTAGAGACTTTTTAAGTCAGCAATGGCAGTATGCATCCATTTGGTCTAGTAAGACTGCCATTTTAGCAGAAAACAAAAAAATCGAATTTATAGATTTTCAAATTTCTTACGATAACAGAGTGATAACGGTTAAGATACATTACCAGGGTAGGAAATTTAGGATAACAAACGTGTATGCACCTCTGTGCCCAGAAGATAGAATCAAATTCTTCGAGGATTGGTCACCATTCAAGAGAGGAAGAATTAATTGAAATCGTTGGAGGTGACTTCAATACCAACATCTCCCCTGACAAAAATAAAGTCAGCCAAGCTCCACAACAGCACGACCCCACTAGAAAGACTTTACAAAAAAAGATGGAAAATTTTCACAATACAAATGATTTTTCAGAAGAAGTCCCATTTCTGACTTACTTCCAAAATACCAGAAACAACGGCAGAATGGGAACCTGCATAGACTACATCTTCATAGATAGAAACTTCAGACATAATATTTCCGGTGTTAAAACTCGCTTTGGCAACTCTGACCACCTATTAGTAGAGTGTTCGCTTTCCTTTGGACCAATCAAGAGACACAGTGTGCAGTGGCAGTTCGACAAAAATTGCTTTCGAAATATCAGGTTGAGTCAAGAAGTCATAGAGGAAATCGAGGACCCTGGATCCATACAAGATTGGGACAGATGCAAACTGAACATCCAGTCAATAATCAGAGCCTTCCGCAAACCAAAGTCTACGGAAACAAAGCTAGAAGGACTCCACAAAAAGTTGACACATTTAAAAATAGCCCGGTCCAAAAATTTAGAATAGACACACCTAGATGAACAAATAACAATCCTGACGAATCTCATTGAGGAAGAAAACTCTGATCTCACAAATAAATGGCTTCTCAGGTCCAAGGCCAGATGGATCGAAAAAGGTGAAAAGTCGACAAAGTATTTTTTTGCAAGATACAAGTCAAGACAAAACCAAAACAAACTAGATGAGATCAAGGTTTCTGATAATGGAAATTTAGAAATCATAGATGTCTTGCAGCATATACAACAGTTCTTTACACAAATCTACACTCCAGAGCTCATGGATAGATTAGAAGCAGAAAAGTTTGTAAAGAATCTCCCTGAGGTCACAGATGTAATGAACAATGATATGCTTAAACCCATAACTGCAGAGGAAGTTTCACAGGTTATTTGTTCTCTTCCTAATAACAAATCTCCTGGAACAGACGGGCTCACCTACGAGTTCTAAAAGCTCACAAATGAAACAATAACCCCAGTCTTAGTGAAGGGTTTCAACAAGGTCTTAGAAGGAGGTTCCATGCCAATATCCTGGCACAAGACCCTAATTACACTAATACCAAAAAAGGGGAAGGATCTATCGCTTGTGAAAAATTGGTGTCCCATCTCAATGGTCAACGAGGACACTAAAATCTTTATGAAAATTCTGGCAGATAGAATGAACAAAATATGTAGGGCAGTTATACCGGAACACCAACAAGGTTTTATCAAAGGCAGGTTTATAGTCGACGCCGCCATGGATATAATGACCATCCTACGAAAGTCACATGACTCAACCATTCAGCATTGGATTCTACTGATCGACCAGGCTAAAGCTTTCGACAGAGTCAATCATGATTTTTTGGCCCTCATAATAGAGAAGATGAAATTTGACAAGAGAATTATAGAATTGATAAAAGGCCTCTTTAAAAACCAAATGGCCCACATCATTGGAGGGGGCTCTATATCTTCACCGTTCACAGTGGGGCGGGGGGTGAGACAAGGGGATCCCCTTTCTCCCTTGCTCTACATACTTGCATTCGAACCGCTTCTCCTGCAGATAGACAAGAAGATCAGGAGTATATCCTTGGGACCAAATTGTTCATTTAAACTTACAGCTTACGCTGATGACCTTTCCCTGGGAATCGGTTTTCGTTCAGACTGGGAAACTTCCGTTAAAATGCTTGAGGACTACGAAAAAGCCTCAAATGCCAGAATAAACAAGAAAAAACCAAACTAGTCCCTCTTACACCCTCTGCAGAAGTTGTAAACTTACCAGGAGAAGAACTTTATGAGAAGGTCCCTGAACAAACCTCCTTCAAAATCCTAGGCTTCGAAGTTTTGAGAGATAGCTCACCAAAAAATGGACTTTGGGAGGAAATTATTAATAAAATAAAGGCTCAAATAGAAAAATTAAACGCGAGGAATCTCTCATTTAAAGGGAAGATAATGTTGGCCAAGTCCCTGGTTCTTTCTAGAATGTGGTACGCCACCTACATTCTTCACCCTAAAAGAAAACACATATCCGCGATTAATGACCTCATCTCTAACTGGATAAAACACAAATCCAAGTTTCTCCCCAAATATGCCACATTCCAAAAGAACACTGACGAAGGCGGATTGGGTGCTCCAGTCATCCAGAACATGTTAAATGCACGACTCATAATGATTTGGAAGCGCTTATGCACAAGTAGCGCCACTTGGCCTGTCACGAAAGAAACGTAATTTCAGGGGAGATTAGGTCCAAAAGGAATCCCAGTGTTTTACAAGCGCTAAAGTCAACCCCAATCAGTAAGAAGGCCTGGCCGAAAGAATGGAGGGACACATACACACTTGGATTAAGTTAGGCGGGGATATTTCATCAACGTACAACTGGCCGTGAACACTGGAAGCTTTGACAATTGGCGAAACAAACGGTCAGGAGATGACAGTCAAATGGATAGTGCAGCAATTAAATACAATAAGATGTGGAACCAGTGTAACGTTAGACAATAACCAACCGGACAATTTTAGTTGGCTAAAAACAAAAGAGCACATTAACAAAAAACTGGATATTTGCTGGTGAATGTACCACGGGGCATTACCTCTCGGGTACCGAACACGACACATTGACTCAGAATACAGGGCAATTGCATATGGTGTGTCGACACCAGACAAACCATCAAGCATTTCGTAATTGAATGTGACCTGAGTAAAGAAATATAGCAAGTTGCCTACAAGATAATAGAAAGTACAGTGGGTACGTTCTCTCCATCCACCTCCCAAGAAGCTCTTGAAGCCGGTAACATAAACGAGAAAATGAAACAGCAAGCTGCACAGTGGTTTCATATTCCGGTAATATACACAATATGGTGCTTATTCGCAAAAGCCAAATGGGGCGGAGAGGTAATATCTAGAACCGGAGCCATACGGCAAGCTGAGTTCCAGCTCAAAAAAGAACTCCGGCAGTTATATTTCAATTTGGGAGAGAAATCCCCCAAAATAAAACGAGTTTATAGTTCTTTAAAAAACTTTATGTAGTTAAGAACATGTAAAATTGTAACTGTTTTAATAAAGAGTGCCAACTGCGCCTCAGTCATATGACTGAGAAATTTAAAAAAAAAAAATTCATTAATTTGATTAAATATTTATAAATTTGAAATTACAAAAATTTAAAGTACTTTGCAAATTGGCTAATATAATATGGGCCAGTGCAAAAATGTAGATATACAAATATCATTACCTAAAATGATCAAATTATAAAAAGTTGGATGATCATGCTATATAGAGATAAAAATTGCAAAAAAGGTAAGCATGATCGATAAACTTTATTTAAGATTGATTTTTTTTTTTATCAAAATGGATGACTTGAAACGAGACAAATACACACTAAGTCTTAATAAATGTAGGATGATTTTTAGCACTCACCGATACTTTTTAGATTGTCGACGGCCAGAAGCAACGAAAAGACATACAACTATGCAAGCTTGTTGCCACAGTATTGGGGCTTCAGTTGCATGAGTAATCTGAATGGAACAATAGTGAAAATAAAGAATTAACAGAATGTAAACTATTGGGTCAGCCCAAAAAAAAAGCCAATTCTAATATTGCAGAAGTTATATATAACATAGTTATATCTGTGAACACCTTTGGCACTCCTTTTTTTTGCAAAAGAAGCTTGAAAAAGAAGGTTATTGTAATAAATATGAGCAGAATTTGTTTTATACTCCCATACCGCAGTGAGCTTCAACCGATCGAAGGAATTTGGGTTGTCATAAAGCACAAAGTTGCTAAAGCTGCCCCGTATCCAATTTTTATTTATATTAGAACCAAATTGTTAGAAGTGTTTACAGAAAAGGTTAGTTCTAAAACTATCACAGATCTTTGGCAAAAAACATTTACCAAGGCGAAGGAATACAGGAATCACAATGATTATATTACTTTGGTTGAAAATGATATTGAAAATTTTTAAATTGAGGAAATTATTTCCTAATAAAAATTTTTTTAAAATTTAATAAGGTTAATAAAATTGTATTAAAATGATCCTAAATAGTAAAACAATAAATAAAAAAATTAAATACTAATGTTAATTTTTTAAAAAAAATTTTTTACCACCATTTTTATATATCTACATTTTTGCATCAACCTATATTATATTATACAAATTTAAATATTATTATAGGAAAATAAATTTTTTGCACTCGCGACATGTCGCACCCCTGGTTTGGCCAATCAAATCGCGCGATTTTATAGACAAAAAATTATGTTTTTTAAAAATTAAAAATTTTACATAATAAAGTGTAAAATTTATATAAAATAGCATACTATATAATGTAAAATTTTATTCTAAACAACCTTTTCTAAGTCATCAAGATAGATTGTCTTAGTAAAAAAACCGTTTTATAAGAAAAATTAAAAATTTCCAAAGTTAGCACATATAAAACTTTTTTTTTTACTAAAACAATCTACCTTTTTAACTTAAAAAAAATTGTTTAGCGTAGAATTTTACATATAATACTTAAACGTAAAGATAGATTTAAATTAGTAAAAAAAAGCTTTATATGTACTAACGATGGAAATTTTTGATTTTTTCTTATAAAACGTTTTTTTTTACTAAGATAATCTATCTTTATACCTTAGAAAAAGTTGTTCAGAATAAAATTTTACACTATATGCTTTGATATCACTTATTTATTTTTACATTTTACTAGTAAAATTTTGTATTTTTAAAAAATAAAATTTTTTGCCTACAAAATCGTGCGATTTGATTGGCCGAATTGGGGTGCAACATGTCGCGGGTGTGCCAAATTTCTATTCCCTATTATTATTATATAAATTAAATATTATATTATGAAAAATGAGTGTTATTTTATAGCAACCCCATGATCAACCAATCGAATTCGATCACATGCATCACGTGCTCAAATGAACATGTGATGCACGTGATCGAATTCGATTGGTCGATCACATATACTTGAAAAAAATTATTAAAAAAATTTAAGTACAACGAAAAAAATTATTAATTGATAATCCGGATAAGATCGGCAATATTGCCATATTGGGACAATAGTAAATTTTGGGGATAAGTACAATATAAATTTTTATTGTATGCTGGAATCTGACGTCAGTCCAATAAAAAGTATTTTTTTATTAAGTTAACAGCTCGTATCAATTAATTGAGCTCACTAATGCGCATTTAATGGTGGTTAAATCATTCAAATCAGCCCAGTATACGCTGAAATATCGCTAAAAAACGATTGTCTAACTATATAAAATTTTTAGTTTGTTTACATGGAATTTTATATAGTCAGCCAATCGTTTTTTAGCAATATCTCAGCTTACACCGGGCCGATTTGAATGATCTAACTACCATTAGATGCGTCTTAGTGAGCTCTACAACTTTCAATTAATTGACATGAGTTATTAACTTAATAAAAAAATATTTTTCATTGAACCGACATCAGATTCCAGTATATAATAAAAATCATAGTAATTTGCCCCAAATTCTAATATAAAAATTCTGCAGATCTTATCCGGATCAGTAATTAAAAAAATTTAAGTACAACGAAAAAAATTATTAAAAAAATTTAAGTACAACGAAAAAAATTATTAAAAAAATTTAAGTTATTAAACGAAAAATATTATTAAAAAAATTTATAAAAAAAAGAAAGCTGGTTCCAAGTTTAATTGATAATCTGTTTCCAAAGAGAGAGCCATACATAGTAAATTGCGATACGCAGATCTATATGATTTACTATATAAAATTGCTAAGCCACAAATGCCACTTCACGACAAAGTGAAGTCATTTTTCTACTAAGTAAAATATATCTTCAATTTCTAAGTAATCTTGTAGAGCATTATTTTCTGATTTTAATATAGTAATATCATTAAATTCTGTTTAGTAGTTGCAGAGATATTGGTATAAAATGATTTGCCGACTAATGTAAACCTACTATTGTTTATGTAAAATAGCATTTTTGACTATAGTAAATCTCATAGTCATGTGCGTCACAATTTACTATATATGGTTATATATGGTTCCCTCATTTGGAAACGGATTATCAATTAAATTTCTTTAATTTTATTTTTTTTATTTTTTTATTAAAAAGGCAGGTTTTTAATATATAAAAAAAACCAGTTTCAAGTTTATTTTTTTTTAATTTAATTAACTTAATTTTTTTTTTGTAAAACTAATAGGATGAAAAGGAAACGAGAAGACAAGAAAACCAGAAAAAAAGAAGAAAGAAAACAGAACAACAAAAGAAGAAAGAAGAAAGAAAACAGGATGACAAGAAAACCAGAAGAAAAGAAGAAAGAAAACAGGACAACAAGAGAAGAAAAGAAGAAAGAAAATAGAATAACAAAAAAAGAAAAGAAGAAAGAAAACATGATGACAAGAGAAAAAAAGAAGAAAAAAAAGAGTCGACAAGAGAAGAAAAAAAGAAAGAAAATAGGACGACAAGAGAAGAAAAGAAGAAAGAAAACGGATCAAGAAAAAAGAAAGCGACTAAAACAGTAAAAGAAGCAGAAAACGAAAGAATAATTTGAAGACCTACTGACAAAAAATCAGCAGAAACACGTTAGCAAATGAAAAACGATTTGACCAAAAACAAAAAAAATCTTACTGGAAGAATCCACCAAGAAACGATAAAAGAACTTACCACTAAAAACGGCAAACCTATACACCAAAAAACAACGAATTTGCCGAAAGAAAACTGACAAAAGACTCTGAATAAATCTACAAAAACTGATGAAGAACTTACTAAGTGAATGAACACCAAGAAACCCACAAAAAAATGATGAAGAACCCTGAGTAAACCTACCGAAAATGACAAGAGCTTATAGAAAAACCTACCAAAAACTGACGAAAACTATTAAATGACTCACTAAAAAATGACGAAGAACTTGCTTAATGGAAAAAAACAACCTACCAAATTGTGAGAAATCCACTGATTGATTTAAACACGACTTTATGCTCCTACTATGGCAGCTCTAGCTACTGCTCCTAACGATGACTCCAACGACGACTCCAACGACGGCTCCAACAAAAGCTTCAGCGGTGGCTCCAACGACAGCTCTAGCGACGCTCCAAAAAAAATAAACGTTAATAAATAAAAAAAATAAATAAATACAATAAAACAAAAATAAAAAAATTATTTATATGATCGCCAATCTGAAAAATGATTGGGTGATGATATAGGGGTCTCTATAGCGACAGGTCGCCATTTTAGTTTTTCCATAAAAAATTAATATTAAAAGTATATAGTTGTCTCTCATTATAATGAACCTTGATATACTAAATCCTGGCTATAAGGGGAGCGCCATTTATTATCTGATTTTTAGAGTAGGGGGAGGGTCAGAAAATTATCAGGTTCTAATAGCAAATAACTTTTGATTAGCTAAAATTATTAAAATTTTTAAAAATTTTTAAAATTTAACATTAAATAACTTTTGAACCAGTGATCCGTTTTGGATAATTTTACTACCAAAATGTTCATTTTAATGAGATAATTCCAAAGAGCCTAAAGTTATCAAAATCAAATCACAGGACCCAAGATCGTTATAAATTTGTCTGCTTTAATTATATTATTTTTGTATATATTAAAAATTATTATTAAAGATATTATAAACTTTAATATTAAATAACTCTTGAACCAGGATCCGTTTTGGATGATTTTACTACTAAAATGCTTGTCTTAATGAGACGATTCTAATGAACCTAAAATTGTTAAATTCTGATTATAGGATCCGAGATCATTATAGATTTGTGTATTTTAATATAATCTATTAAAAATAATACAAATTTATAATAATCTCTGGATCCCATGATCAGAATTTAACGATTTTAGGTTCATTAGAATTATCTCATTGAGACAAGCATTTTGGTAGTAAAATCATCAAAATAGATCACTGGTTCAAGAGTTATTTAATATTAAAGTTTATAATATCTTTAATAATAATTTTTAATATATACGAAAATAATATAATTAAAACAGACAAATCTATAATGATCTTGGGGTCCTGTGATTGGATTTTGATGATTTTGGACTTGTTGGAATTATCTCATTGAGATGAAAATTTTGGTAGTAAAATCATCCAAAATGGATCACTAGTTCAAAAGTAATTTAGTGTTAAATTTTAAAAATTTTTAAAAATTTTAATAATTTTAGCCAATTAAATCGCAGTATTTGACGATCAGGTGGGGGTAGCCTCTTAGTAGCAAAAAATCAGATGATAAATGGTGCTCCTCTAATGCAGTGTTGTCACTTGGACATTTTTTGGACATTTTGGACATTTTTTCAAATTAAAATTACTTAAAATTTTATTAAAATAATCTATTTTAATTTTTTTACCAATGAGTCCAGCACCTAAAAAAATATATAATTATATATTTTTTTAAATTACTTTATTGATTAGTTAAACATAGGACATAGGCTTGGACGATTTTGGACAATCTTGGACGTTGGACAAAAAACATAGTATGGACACGTCCAAGTGACAACACTGCTCTAATGTATTAAAAGTTCAGAACAAATAATCTATATTTATTTATATTGGATATACTGAACTTTATAATAAATTTGCTATGCTACATCTGAGCTAGTACATATAGTATATTAAGGAAATTCAAATCAAATCAAATATTGGATCAATTTGAATTTGATCAAATCAAATTGACCCTGATTTGAATTTGATTTGATTCAAATATTTGAATTTGAATTTGATTTGAATTTGAATTTTTAATAGTACTGTATTTTTCAAATAAAATCAAATATTTGTCAAATCAAATCAAATTTGGCCATATTTGAATTTGATCAAATCAAATATAGTCAAATTTGAATTTGAATTTGATCAAATATTTGATTCAAATATTTGAAAATCAAATCAAATTGCGGAACCCTACAGAATATATACAAAATATATAAAAATATTAAAAAAAAACAAATTATAAAAAATTGGCTTAGGAAAAAAAAATCTTAAAAAAAAAAAAACTTTAAAAAAAAAAAAAAGCTACTTTACACTATTTTTACTTTTTACTCTTTACTCTCTTTCTTTTTTTCTCTTTTTCTCTTTTTCTCTTTTTTTTTCTTTTTTTTTCATTTAATTTGTTTGATTAGTTTAAATTAATTTATCAGTTATTACAGGTTATCAATTTTGGCAAAATTGGTTTGAAAAAGTTATACTATAAATTATATCATAATGAGTATAACATTAAATGAACACAACCTATATACTATTACATCATATTACATATTAGCTTTATGTCTATGCGATTTCATATACTGGGCTTTAACAATCACAATATCAATTTAGTTAAAGCATATTTATAGAGTACTAAAAATAAAAAAGGCATAAATTATACTGTACATTGCATACATATCATGTTAATGACAGGTTTTTTGGTATGAATAAAGTGATTATATAAAGCAATGTATACATATTGATATATATGTTTTAATAATAGATAGCCCAAAAATTAAGTCATAGAAAATACCTAATTACATTTATTTTTGATAAATTTTTAAAAAAGGTAAAGTTAAATTTTTGAGTTATACTTTTCTGAGAAATCAATTTTTCATTTTAATTACTACCTGATTTTTTCAGATTAAATGTAGTTTTTCTGTTTAAATAATTGCATATAACTCTAATAGAAGCAATTCTAACAATTATAATATTGTCTTCTTTAAAGCTATTATTTGCTTAATATTGTATCTAAAGTTGTACTTGCCCAAATTATTTATATTAAAAATTTAATTTTAGGTGCTAACTTCAGTTCAATATAACTTCAGTGCAACTCAAGCATCTGAAGTTGCAACTTTAAATAGTTATCTTTAAGCAAAACAATACTATATTAATTACTCAGATTTTATACCTAAATTCTACTAAAGTAAAAATGAAAAAAAAGAGATCAATATGTAATTCAATTTTATCTTATTTCATAATGTGTTTTGGTACTACTGCTTTATTTGAACCTTTATAGTAGCTATTAAAGGTTAATAAAAATTAAAATAATAAAATAAATAAAATAAATAAAAAATAAAAAAAAGAAAATAAAGAACTTTTTCAAATAATATAATACATAGTGCTAATAGTTTGTCATTTGTGTTCCTTGCCCAATATGACCAAGAATGATTAAATATAAAATAAAAAAAATTTTAATCATAAGAAAAAAAGCTTTTATATATTGTTAAAAATCATTATATAGCTCTAATAAAAATTTTTTTAAATACTTACCCTATCAAAAATTATATTTGATTATGTTTGTTCATAAATGTGTTAGTTTTATAGCCATGCAAAAGCAAGATCTTTGTAAACAAAAGCAAAAAAACCTACTTATTAGTAATGTTGAATTAGCAAAACAATATAGTATTGGAAAATCAACTATAACCAATATTTTAAATAAAAAAAATTGTTGGCTTGCAATTTTGGATGAAGAAAGAAGAATAAATATTTCGAGATTCAAAATAGTCAGAGTTAGAAAATACATTTAGTCTTTGGGTCAATAATGCATTGATTATGAATTAAGATATTGACAGTGCAATTCTCCAAAGTTTTTTGCTGAAAAATTAAATATTGTCGCGGATTATTGTGAAATCCACATGATCCGTAATCGACTTGTAACCGTGCACTGATCCAAATTCAGGACGTAATCAACCTGTTGATAAAATCAGATCATGTAACTTGATTATCAAAAAAAAAAACAATCGAATTGGTTTTTTTTTCTTCTAAAAGCAACAAGAAAATCCATCCAAGAAAAACAATGTCACTCAAGAAAAACATGCCCACACACCCACCCAAGAAAAACAACGTTTGTCCAAGAAAAGATAGCACCCACCACCCACCCAAAAAAAGCAACACCCACCATCTACCCAAGAAAACAACGCCCACCGCCGCTCAGGAAAAAAAAACTTTGTTTTTTTTTTTTACATGGCGCTAATTCCCAAAATTCCCGAGACAGTAGAAGAGTATCAGGCGATAGTTGAATATATTTGTTCAGGAACTTTCCTGGATAGCATTCTAAAGAGCCCTATTACCCCAACCGTACGTTCCAACTTTGTTCGCCACTACAAGAATTTTGAAGTCAATGAAAATGGAATTCTTTACACTAAGCCCGTGGTAAAGAATAGTGTAGTTAAGTCTGAAAAACGCCATGTAGTTCCCAAATACGAAATAGAAATGCATGCTTTAATTTTGGAACGTTTTCACGACCAAGCAAATCACTGTGAATATTATAAAACTTTTTTCACGATTTTAGAAAAGCATGTCGGGATCACTCAAGAAAAGGTAAAACTATACGTCAACGAATGTTCTACCTGTGCTATAAACACCTCTATCTAAGAAAAAACTAACATAGTATCTGTAGTGGCCTTGGGCCCTTGGAAGCATGTACAAATCGACTTAGTCGATTTTCACGATTTTGCTAAAGAGAACAAAGGTTTTTTGTAGCTGCTTACATGTGTTTGCTTGTTCTCTAAATTTCTTGTTGCAGTCCTGATGAAAAATAAGGAAGCAGGAACGGTCGCAGTACATCTTCTTAAGAATGTTTTAAAGATCCTTGGCCCCCCTACAACCCTTCAAAGTAATAATGGTAAGGAATTTGTTGCAAATGTAATCACACAAATTTGTAGGACCATGAACATTAAAATTAAGCACGATCAGCCTCGGTATCCACAGTCACAAGGACAAATCGAGTGGCTTAATCAGACTGTGGGCTGTGGTTTTACGAAGCTACTTTGGGATCAAAACAATCGACTGCAAAGAAAAGACTGAATTAATGTAATTGATGTATTCGTCACGTTGTATAATTCGACAGTGCACACAGCACATAGCCGTATGCCACACGAAGTACTTTTTAGTTGAAAAATGCATTGCGTCTATGATAC
Source organism: Gigaspora rosea (assembly GCA_003550325.1). Lineage (NCBI taxonomy): Eukaryota > Fungi > Glomeromycota > Glomeromycetes > Diversisporales > Gigasporaceae > Gigaspora > Gigaspora rosea. The sequence continues at coordinate 140,400 of QKWP01000121.1, read as the reverse complement.
TCCTAGCACAACCGGTTTGTTTACATTCCTTGTTAAGATAGGGTTAGAAAGTTAAAAACGAGTAGGATTAGGATTAGAACGAGTAGGGTTAGAACTAGTAGGGTTAGGGTTAGAACTAGTAGGTTTAGGGTTAGAATGAGTAGAGTTAGAGTTAACTATATTTTTGTGAAATAACGTGCAGGGGCATAATTTCAAATTTTGGCCTTCGGCCAAAATTTAAAATAATGCCCCTGCACATTATTCCGATTAGATTTTAATTTTTTTTTCTTTAAATTAGCTTTTAGAATTAACATACTAAATGATTATTTTTCTTTTTTTCTAATAGATGAATTAGAAGAAGTTACAACCACCGAGACTACTACTATCGAAACAACCACTACTGAACCTACTACTACTGAACCCACTACTACCGAACCTATTACTACCGAACCTACCACTTCCCAGGCTGTTGCTGTTAAAAACCGTATTTCACAAATGCTAGAGCTCCAAGAATTTGTGAACAAATCACTTGAAAAATATCGTGCAAGGATATATTGGCAAGGAAGTGTATATAGAAAAAAACCGGCAAATAACACGATTGAAGCCGGGCTACAATTGCCATTGCGCCAGACCATGATATGAATCCACAAACTAGAAAAAGGAAGTTACAACCAACCTTTTCCCAGCGAGGAGTATTTAAATCACTTATATCCAACAATCGAATAGCTGTTGTTGAAATGAATGGCAAAGATATTTGTGTTTCCTTTAAGCAAGTTAAGGTCATACAAAATAAATCGTAAATATGTGGGTAGTGGGCAAAACCTTTTTTTTTTGATTTTTTTTTTTTTAAAAAAAAAAATAAAAAAACGGGTTTTTGAGATGGGATGTTTTCTAGAAAAAAAAATCAAAAACAAAAAAAATTGGTTACTTTGAGGCAGGAGTTTTCTAAAAAAAAAAATAAATCAGGTATTTTTAGAACATCTTTTAGAACGTCTTTTTTTTTTTTTTT
>QKWP01000121.1:116480-139364 GCA_003550325.1 Gigaspora rosea | reverse complement strand
AAAAAAAAAAAAAAAAATCAAAACGAGCACCTGAAAAAGTCCCAAACCGTAAAGCTAAAAAAAAAAAAATCAAAACAAGTCTAAATCCAAGCTAAAAAAGAAAAATCGAACAAGCACCCGAAGCCTAAGTCCCAAACCCTAACCTAATACTAACAAATAGCAAGTCCCAAACCCACCCTAACCCTAACAGCTCGGCGACATAGTTTTAGATCAGAATTTGGATCAGTGCATGGTTATGGATTGATTACGGATCACGTGGATTTTATGATAATCTGCGACAAATATTAATAATTTTAACCAATTAGAAGGTTGGTTAAATGGGTTTAAAAAATGAAATGGGCTTTGCCAATTTAAAAAGCAAGTTGAAAAAGCAAGCATACCTTCTGCTAAATCGATTGCCAATAATCATATTGCTTTATAGCAAATCCTTTCTATTTATGATTTTGAAGATATTTAAAATGGTGATGAAATAGGTCTTTTTTTGAAAAATGAAATTTTCAAAAACCTTGGCATGTTTTAAACTCTCTGGGCACAAAAAGAAAAGGCTTGCATACCTATTTTGTATACTATAAATAGGGTTCTGCAATTTGATTTGACCAAATTCAAATTCAAATTTGATTATATTTGATTTGATCAAATTCAAATATGACCAAATTTGATTTGATTTGAAAATTACTATTAAAAATTCAAATTCAAATCAAATTCAAATTTAAATATTTGAATCAAATCAAATTCAAATCAGGGTTAATTTGATTTGATCAAACTCAAATTGATCCAATATTTGATTTGATTTGAATTTGAGAAACCCTAACTATAAATACTATAGGAACAGAAAAAATAAAGCTTATCTTTATTCACTAATTTAAAAAACCTCATTCTATACAAAATCTCAACTATAATAATCTTAGGACCCTGAAATATTTACAAAAGGATAAGGTTTTACAAAAATTACTAAATATGGAAAAATCTGCAAAAAAAAGGCAAAAATAAGCAAACTAATTACTATAAAAGAAAATAATCTGCACAAAAAAGACCAAAAATAAGCAAACTAAAACCCTATTCCTTTCTATATATTTCGGGGTCCTATGCTATTTCTTTAATAAGAAGGTATGGATACAAGTTGATATTTTAAATAAAATTCTTTTTAAGCTAAATAATAAAATAAAACAAAGAAATCGAAATATTATTTTTTTAGTTGATTATGCTCTTGTATATATTGTACTTGATGAAAACTCAAGAAGAATTAAATAATGTGCATGTTGAGTTTTTTTCTAAAAATACTATACTGATTCTCTAGCCCTGCGATCTTGGAATTATTCATTCATTTAAATACTACTACAAGTGCCTTTTTGTGCAAAATTAGATCAAAGCTTATGATTTTTAAAATAAAAAAGCTAAAAGAATATAATATTTACAATGCATTGCTTAATATAGCAGAAGCATAATCAATGGTATTATCTGAAACAAATGCAAATTGCTAGAAAAAAACCAGTATTCTTTTACCTGAGATTAATGAAAATGAACAAGATTAATTATTACTAACCAAAAAGAGTATAACTTGAAAGATGAACTTGGATTGTTAATTACTTACCTGTAAATTGATGATTATTTTAATACTAATAAATATGTTTATATTGAAGATAATGAAATAGAAGATGGACTTACAAATGAAAAAATTTTAAAGGCAGTAACTAATGTAAATGAAGAAGAAAATAAATCTGTTAATAGTAAAATTATCAAGTTAGAAAAGAAGTAAAGGTTTTAAGAAGTTTGCATAGAAGAGTTAGACTAAGTTTTATTAAAAATTTTAAGCAGGTAGAACTTGATGACTACTTTATAAACCTAAAATTTTAAAATAGTTTCTTTATAAAATATTAAAATTGATTATGTATATAATATTAAACTTTAAGAAATTTATTAAATTTTTTTTACTAAGCTAATCTTTCTTTTTCATTAAACAAAGTTGTAAAGCACATTCTTGTAATTCTAATGGTAGTAAAATCATTAAAATTGGACTAGTAGATCACAAGATATTGTTAAAAAATTTTTCATAACCATATAGAGTTTCTATGTAAACAATATTATTGTTTATATAGAAATGCCGGATTCCAGAAATTTGATAAACAATAATTGAGTTTTCCTATATATTACTATAGATTTTTACTGTTTGGTATATGGATCACAAATTAAATATTATTTATAGAAAAAATGTTTTCCAAGCACCCGCATGGTAGTGCATCCCCCAAATTGTAAACGGTTTCACAGCAGATTACCCCAGGGCAAACTCTTAGAGTTCGGTATCCAGTGCTAGTGCTCCGAACTTTCACGTCATGAAGATGCAATGCAGTTCAGAAACCCAAACTTTAGGGTAAACTTCACCACTTGGATTTGATCAGCGCTATTGATCACGCTAATTTTAATTGGGCGATATCTATATATATAACTGCACTTGGATGTATTTATATTGCCTTTTAAAAAACAACAAGCGGCAGCCGATTTTTTTTTTCAAGTAAACATAGCTACAAAGGCCTGTAACCTTACCTTTTTTTAAAAGACAACAAGCGGCAGACGATTTTTTTTTTTAAAAAATAAAGGTGGATACGCTCTTTTATCTTAAGCTCATCATGATGCTTTGTTAAAATAAGAGCTTTAATTTAACCTTACTAACTTTAATAAAGGTTGATGTGGCAATGTAGGAACAGAAATAAACCCAGTAACATAGAAAGCGACAAAGGTATAAGGATATTCCACGATCAAAAGTAAGGCATACCCACGACGAAAATAAGGCATTACCTCATGACGTACCCCATGACAAAGGCGAATTTACTCTAGGACGAAGATAAGACAGAACCACGACAAAATAAGGCATAACTACAACAAAATAACGCATAACCACAGCATACTACGGCATAACCACGGCATAATCACAATGAAAAAAAGGGATAATCACGAAAATAACTTGTAATAAAGGTATGTTCAACAAAAACCTAGTAACATATATTGTAAAAAGCCAAATGATATATACTAAAGTACCGTTTAAACCATTTAAGTGTTTAATTGCGATGTCATGCAATTCAGCCTTAACAGAAGAAATATTTTACAGATAATAAAGGCGTTATAATTTATAACACATTAATACTTGCATTTACTCATTCTCTACACTTACTTTTATTCATAATAAGGATAATAATTTTGAGCGTGATGATAGGTTAACTGTAGTTGCTGTCCTGGAGAATGAAGAGTTGAAAGAAGAGTTACGTGAAGGAGAGGGTTTGAAAGTTGGAAAAAAGCAAATGCAATAACAATATACGCTCAACAGGAAGGGTTTGGATTAAGAAAAGGCCGCAATAAAAAAACGTCAGATGGGGTTATACGCAAACGAACAATAGAATTTGAGCATAGTGGCATGTATAAACCAAGAAACAAGCAATTGGTTAAGAAAACGAATACCAAATACATAAAGTGCCCGTGGCATATAAACTTGTCACAACCAACAAAGGACAATCTACATAGCAGCGTTTATATTACAACTTTAAGTAATATGCATAATCATAGTTTATCTTCTAATAGAAAGAGATTTTTTAATGGCATTGAATTTATCCAAGAAATGTTCGAATATGTAGAGTTTTATGTTAATGTGATTAAACTAAAGCCATTACAGATCAAAAAAGCTTTAGAGAAAGAATTTTCCGACCGTGAGATTTATCTTTCTGAAGTTCACAAGGCAACTGCAAAATTTTATTGTAAGAAACGAAAGATATTTCAAACGATGCTGCATCCTTGTATGAGGATTTATTAAAAAAAAAGAAAAAGATCCTTGCTGTATATTACGATTGATTGGGACAGAGAAACACATAGTCTTCGAAGACTATTTTGGATGTCTCCTAATCAAATTATTCTCTGGATGAAGTTTAGCGATATCGTTTTAAACGATAATACTGCCAAAACAAATCGTTATAACATGGCCCTCTCACTTTTTTTATGCATTGATAATCATGGGCTTTCCCGGTTAGTTGGATGTGCCCTTATGGATGATGGGTCAGCAGACTCTTACCGATGGGTTTTACGCCAAACGAAACTTGCTATAGGTGGTTGCGTACCTTCGATTGTTATAACCGATGCTGATATGGCTTTGGAACTTGCTATTTTCGAAGAGTATAAATAATCTTATGCTATGCATTGATTTTTCATATTTCACAAAATCTTCCTCGTAATCTTGAGGCTCGATTGGGTCAACAATATAATGAATTTGTTAAGGACTTTTATATGGCTCGAAATTCACTTATTCCAGATATTTTTGAGCATAGATGGGTACAATTGATTGAAAAGTATAATGAGCTGAGAGTTATCAAGTATCTGCAAATATTAAATTCATCAAAACATGCATGTGTACATGCATACACAGCTAAAGTTTTTACAGCCGGTATTTAGACAACATCAAGAGTTGAGAGCTATAATGCTCAAATAAAATGATTAGTTTTAAACTTTAATATTAGCCTTATGGAACTTGCGGAAGCTTTAGAAACAACCATAAATGAAGAAAGCAACAAGACCAAATATATTTATTGGAAAACCCAAATTCCATTAACATCTTCTGTTATCACGTTACCACAAGCATTGTTCCCCGAAGTTGACAAAGCTTTGAGCCGTTTTCTTATACCCGCGATGCTAAAAATTCAACATTTGGAAATTAAAAATTGTCTAAATTATCAAGCATCCTCTATTACAAAAGCTGAGCTAATTAAATATCAAGAAGTATCAAAATAAAGCAGATCAGGCAAATATCTAGTCCCAACGCGGCACTGATTAATGGTTCCAATAGTGTTCCAATTGTGCTATTTTTAGGTTCATATCGGAATTAATAAAGCCAATAACTCATAGATAGCTCGATATGAACCTAGAAATGACTGATTGGCGCCATTAATCAGTATACGTTGGGACTAGATATTTGCCTGATATGAGAACGAAAACAATTAGAACAAAAAAGGAAGGAGTTTTATTTCGACTAATGTTATATCGTTTTTATTATTCTGATTGGCTTATTATACTTACAGAATTTTTTATCTAAGCCCGAATTAGATACTGCACAATTTATTGAAGACGACGAAAATTTAATGCAGGTTTCTGTAAACTATGTGTTAAAAAATATGGATGTTGATAAAATTGAGAAAATCTGGGCCATTCGTACAATTACAGCATCAAAATTTTGTCATTTTGTAATACTTCTTTCCAATAAAACTTACACATGTTCCCGCTTAGGGTTTGTAAATCGTGGACTAGTTTGTCGCCACTTTTTTCAGGTGATGATCATTTCATATTACACATGTTTACAAAAGGTAGTATAACGATATTTATAGCAATTAACAAGATGAGCCCTATTATGTTGCAATGCGATTTAGTAAGAATCATCTTCAACACCAACCTGCGTAGATAATGAGAAATAATACCAATAAATTGTTTACACCTATTGCTGATCTCCAAAATGAAAGAAAAGAGGATATTAATGAGCGAAAATTGTATGGAGAGCTATGAGGTGTAGCACGAAATATTACGCAAAGAGCAGTTCGATTTCGCCGGCATGACATTCTCAAGAAATTACAGGATTTATTAACTGAATTGCAAGAAGATGTATTAGTAGATAGCTCTGATAATGATGATAGTGAGATGTGTAGTAATGATAATGATGACTCAAACGACAATAAAGATAATAAAAAAAATGATCAATTGGCTGAAATATCTCTTCAAAATCCCAAAAAACGTAAAGCAAAAGGATGCCCAAAAGTTCTAAGAGAATTAAACGATTTGAAGAATTGAAACTAGCACTATCTAAGCGTCAGAATTAGTGCGGAAATTGTGGGGACTATGGACATTACCAGCCTAGATGCCCAAAAAAGTAATTAGATAGATGTGGTTTTAATAAACCATTTATGTAATGATTTTTTTTCAATAAAATGGTCTATTCTATTGTATTATGATAATACGGTAGAAGGTTTAATGTTGTGATAGATAATGTTATAATCTTGATATTGTGAGGTGTACTACTTTGATGATCACTAGGTATAAGTTTTTTTTTAGTCTGTACGACTTTCTGAAAGATATTTTCACTTGTCACATATTCCCATGACTATGAAATACACATATGGAATTTTGTCTTGCTGCTTATATGGTCCACAGCCAGTTCTTAGAATTGAGCCTCATTAATACAACCTCTTTCTAGTAAGGTACTAACGACAAAGCTAGAATTGCTTCGAGCAAAAACAATAAGAAAAAAAAACTTCCACTCCTTTCCTCTTAAATAATTATCCCTCATGACCTCATACTTATTCAATCGATCCAACAATCTCTCACGCAATTCCCATTTCCCATACTCATAAATCTTCGTTACCAATACCTTATACTTATTTAACCGAACCCAATATTTCCCACGCAATACTTCATTTTTACTCAATTCCCATCTCAAATATTCCGTCACCAATACCTCATACCTACACTCGCAAATCTACATCATGGATCTGGATGTACCCAGTATCGGCATGAAAATTTCGATGCCACGTAATCAGTACCAAAATACTTTCAAGTTTGTTTAGGGTTAGAGTGAGTGACCAGTTAGAGCTTGGGTTTAAATTATTATATAGTAAGGATAACTTTTTGTTAGTTCAAAAAAGTAGTTTTTTACGCAAACTTTTGAAAAATAAGCTTTTTTGACAAAAAAGTGCCGTTTTGAGACGTTTGATGCTATATTACACCAAATTAGGATCACATGGATAAAATTTTTATAGCGATACTTGGGTACATATGAACTAGGGTGTCCAGGATTATGTAAAAGCATAATAAGCGCCAAATTCTCGCATATGCTTCACATAATTAAGGGAAAAAGGCATAAAATGCACATAAAAAGTGGAAAAGGTGTTGGACAAGCAAAATTCCATAAACTTTATAATTGACAAAATCCAAATAAGAAACCGCATAGCTCGCATCCTTGACCTCAATTGCATGTATAATTTACCCTAACGCATCATATATTCCTGGACACCCTAATATGGACCCGGTTCATGGTCTCGTGAGAAAAAGATTATTTTAACATGCAATACTTTTTTATTAGAAAAAAAAATTAAGACACTTCAAGAGGAAAACCAAAGTGCCGAGCAGATGGAAAGTTTTTTGCCGGAGAAAATAATAAGTTTTTATTTTTGCAAGACAAATGGATATTGCGTGACTTCGTTCACTGCATCTAATTACAATACTAGCTAATTTTGTTAAGACTATGTCCTTTTATGAAATAACTTGAGTTGTAAAGTATGGCATCAACTTCTTAATTAGTCTGCTGATTTAGTCTATTTATGTTAAAGCAAAAAAAAATTTACTTAACGGTTTGTATTGTTTTTCATTACTTTGAATTTTTAAGTTACGTATAATAATCATGAGACTTATTTTTGTTATTTCACTTTAGAGTTATTACTTCATTAATTACTATTAGCTCTAAAAATAATAACCTACTACGTCAAGTATTTCTGAATTTGTGAATAGTAGCTCGTACTATTCAATTTTAAGAATGAAGCTCTTGAATAAAGCTTTTGATAACTGTATATTGTGGCAAATGATATGAACAACAACAATTTTTTTTTTTATATCAAAGTTCCCGCTCTGGGTGAGAGTTTATTTAATCAAGCCTGTGGATCAAGGGCGCCTCTTTGAGCACCCCACAATTAAGTTACATTGAATGAGGGTACAACTAGCCACACATACAACTTTTTGTTGTCTAATTGAAGTAGTCCGCCTGAAGGTTCTACACTAACTGCTATACCTACAACCCAACTAGAGGATTGCCTATTTAAACCCTCTAGTCCAAGCTTTGCATATCAATCCTACTTGTATTACTGGCACAGCCCTCCGATATATTAGTCAGTCGAAAACAGTTCTGGATGCTAACTACATCCCCTTAGGACTAATTTATCCTCGTGGTACATTTGGTAGAGCTGTCCCTGTCCCACACAGGTATTACCTATGCTTCGGTAACTTGTGTTATCTACTTCTGCCCTTGTAAGGTTCACACCAACCCCGGTACCCACCATTACTTTCCTACCGGTCCATCACCGGATACCCCAAACTTCCAATCCAGTTGGCCTGGAAAGGTTGATTTACCCAGCATTAGGTGCTACTATGGTTTTTCTTCCCCTAGTACCTAATTCCGGAACATAGATCCTTTTCCTCTGGTGTGACTCCGGTGGCCAGGTTGGTGAACCCTCTCCTCCAAAGGTCATATCGTCCAGTTCTCCAGCTCTGGTTTCCGATATTCTGGTTCTGGTAGCACTGTCGAAGATCGTTGCTACCTCCTTACTCGGGACTTTCCAAATAGGTTTCCATTTCCCTGGTTCCTTGGATTTGTCTGTGTCACTGACACAACTTCGCCCGAAAGCTCTCATTCAAGATAGTAACCAAGGACTACAGGTAATATACCCAACCGATCGACAGGAAACAGTTACTGTAACACAGGTCTATTTTTTCAAAGCATCAGCAGTAGGATTTGAACCCTAAATCTGCCACTTGAGGAGTGACAACTTACCAACTTCCCTAAGTCGCCACACCCTTTACAACAACATTTTTAGTTCGATATTGAATAAGTCATCTATAATGATTAATTGTAGCTTTTGGTTTTTAGTTTGGCTAGTGATTTATTGAAGGTTACAAGATATATATGCTAATTAAATTTGAATTTAATAAATTTAATGTAAAAATATTAAGATTTTTAATAATAAAAATTAGCCAAACATATTAATTTAAAGGAGGTGCATGGCCATGCAGGAGCGTGGAATTTTTAAACCCTTATTTATAATTATATTATTTGTAACAAAAAATTTCACATACTATTTCTTAAACCACAATATAGACTACTATATATCCAATATAATTCAATAGCTAAATAACAGATTATAAAATTTCTGGCAAATTTGTCTAAAAAAGTTTAATAGTACAAATAGATTAAAAAAAATAATCTGCTATAATAAATTTTATCAGATTTTTAAATAATTTATTCTTTTAATTGTATTTATAAAATTGAAATATATAATTAATAGCTTAAAAGTTAATATATTGCAAAACTTTTAAGGGTAGGGTGAATGTAGATCATTTTTCATATGATCTACATGGTATATTAGATTTTTATATAGTAAATAAAAAAATGCTTCTGATAACTTTTTTTAAGATTTTGACCAATTTGTATAAAATTTATACAATAATTAGTTTTAAATAGTTTATTTATAATAAGGGCTATGACAGATATTACATAATATCATAGGGGGGGGTAAGCCAAAGTCTTACAATTTTTTTTTATTACTTTGACAGTCTTGTTGGTGCTACATTAATAAGTTTACATACTAATCTAAAATTTGTATATAATAAACCCTCCAATTGCAAGCCCGGCATCATCCGGCTATCCACGGACACCTAGATGCGACCTGTCACACTAATTTTCAACAGAAAACTAGGGATTGTGGTCAGCTCTGTCAAAAACTAATCCAAAAAGGCTTAATGCCATTAATTATAAAATTTCTATCGTTTCTTCCAATAGATTTCTTTTTGATTTGACACTCTTTCTTCGGTATTCATGGCTGGTGCAATGTTGGACGGACCTAGAGTATCAAAAGCTGCTCTCCCAGATGAATGAACAGCTTTTTACTTTCATTCCCAATGCGTGGATCCAGTTTTCTTCTTTTTTGATCTCTTGTGATGCCCAGTTGGGACTCCCATTTTGCTACAGTAACACAACGGGTTTGCCAAACTAAATCATGGAAACCGTTCTCTACCAAAGCTTTGTAGCATCTACAAAATCCAACGTTGCTTTTCTTGTAATTAGAAGCGTTCTAAGATTTGCTAAAACATTTTGTAGAAAAAGACCCCGAATTATGCTTTTCCTTAGCTCTTGAACCTCAGTTCTACTTGTTCCAAATAAGGCCCTCCTTAACTTAATGCTATCAACTTCTGATAATATTTCTTGTGGGACACTTTCTTGTGCAATTGAAAAGGCTGCTCTCTCAATATTAAGCCAATGCAATATGTAACTTTCGCATTCAGTCATATGGAGTGCTCCGTATTAAAAGGTCCCATTTTTACATTTATCTCATTTTGAGATAATTGAGTTTAACCATTTGTTTTGATTTTCGGACTGATTCGGGATTAATTAAATTTCACGATTTTGATTGGTTAAAGAAGGCAGGTGACTATCGGATAATCTCGTGACGTGTTGGCTCTACGCAGCCTCATATAATTTTTCTTTTTAAATTATCTTGATTTTTTATTATGCAAATCAACTTTTATTAATAATTGAAAAATATCAATTATGTCAAAATTTACATGAATTTAATAAAAACTCATTTTTCAAAAAATTGTAAAAATGGGCCCTTTTAATACGGAGCACTCCATATGGTCGAGTGTTTCTTCCTCTTCTTGGTTACAATGAATGCAATTGTTTTCGGAGTAAATATCTGATCTTCTTCGCTTGAGAACTGATAGTGTTGGTACCTCGTTAGTTAAGCACTTCAATCGAAATGCTAATCTTCTGCTTGTTTTCATTGATTTACATCTGATTCCCATTTTTCCTTTTAAATTTTTTCAAAATAATGGCCAGGAGTGCTTAACGACCTTTTCATCTGGTTCAACATATCTTAAGACTCTTGAGAATCTAAAATCCAAACCAGTTTTAAACTCAAAGATCCGCTTGATAAAGAGATGAAGTGGCATCTCAATATGACTTCCTTTCTACATAGGAATGGCATCAAGCCTTATGTTGTTCTCCAGCTTCAGATTCTCTAAATTGGCGAGTTCTGCCCCTTTTTTTGCCAACTTGTCTGCTTCTTCATTCCATTTCTTTCCACTATGACCTTTGATTTTATTAAATTTAAGTACAATTTTCTTTGACTGTGACAGGTCGTGAATTTTCGTAATTAGACTATAGCTTTTGCATTTACTCCAACAGTGAAATGCCTCTAACTGTACTTCTGAACCCAGGCTTGCAATTGCCGCCGCACTATCTGCATTAATAACTATATCTACTTCTTTTGGTGCTACTAATAAAACCATCCAAATTGCTACCAACTCTGCCTTTGTTGAAGAAGGCCAAGACTCAAAACCTAAATTCCCTTCTGCTATTTTTAAGTTTTTAAGGGAATCCAGCCATATCCAACTGGCTCCCATAACTTTTCTTCCATCCTTTTCGATTAAAGAACCATCTGTATATACTTGAAAACTTATATTGCCTGCCGCTAACAAACAGTAATATTGACTAACAAGCATATTCGTTAGACCAGAACCCAGCTCTTGCATATAAATTAGTTCCACTACGTGATCTTGGATAATGACCCTGTCTAAGGTGCTACAGAGGTCATTTAATGCAAAAACCTCTTCAGTTTCTATATTATTTGTTCTTAATTGGCTTAGAAGAGTTCTGTATTTTGACGGATTTTGCGCTACTGCGTTAGGTATAACACCAATTGCTTTGTTCATATGTATTGACACGTTGTACTCTTCTTCAACCCTTTTACAAAAATCTGCACCCTCTTTCATTCCTTTACTCTTGCTATCGTGTATATTTTTGGTTTGAACTAAAGAAACTTTCATCTCTTTTCCAAGATCTTGCCAACATTAATATCACCGCTTGGACTGAGTGAAAACAAATTACTTCCTTCTTTTTTTTATCTTCTGAAACCCCACTCAGCTTCCATTCCAAAGTTAAAGGGTTGCTAGGCACCCCTAATTGAAAGCTCTTTATCTGCCTTGACGTGTTGTTTGTTAAAAATAACTCCTCTATCTTTATGAACCAATTTGCCTTTCTGCCCTATTTGGCAATTTCTTTACTACTTTAAGCTCTTGCCACGAAAAAAGATTTTTTGGCTTTTTATCAAGCAGCTGCTCTATAAAGAACAAATTCATCCTGCTTAATGATTTGTATGCTTTAAGAAAGACCTCCACACCCACTATCTCTCTTAACTTTGTTTCTTTATTTTTGATGCATATAGAGAGTCGTTTCGTTTGAAAGGTAATGCCATTAGACTGTGCTTTAAGTAGAGATATACAGGTTAAATTGTCCTTTCAAATTTTTTTAAGCCAAATTTTATTCATTTCTGGCCATGTTTCCTCTGTTATACAAGCATCCCGAAAACCTTGTTTGGCCCTTATAATTGTTAGCTCCATCAGGCTTCCTTTGGTATTTAATCTTTTTTGAAGACCTGTTAATTGTTTTATTACAATTTCTTGAGCCAAAGGCTTATATCCTAAAAACCCTTTATATAAGACAATGTAATTGCCTGCCTTTTGTGTGATGTCCAGTTTATGTTTAACTATTCGGACATAAGGCTGGTGTATACTATTAAGAGCCTGAGTTGAGAGCTTTGAAAGCTATAGGATGTAACTAAGTTTCGGAAATAAACACCTATTGTTGACATAGACTAGTTGGCTTAGAGAGAGTTTTTTCCAATTTAATGCGATTGTGAATTGTCTCACAATGTCACATGCTTTCTTCTTTATTAACGATTCCTTCATTTTTCCATTTAGATATACTCCCAAAAAACAAGTGGTTGTCTCTATACTCTCAGCTTGAACTATCTCATTTTCAAACTGCACAAACCTTTCTTTTTTGCGTATACTTGAATTTAAAATTAAAAGCTTGGATTTCTTTCTATTTATTTGAATGTCATTTATTCTAAAGAAATCGCTTGCTATTTCCATTATTTTTCTGAGCTGAGATTTGTTTTCAGCAATCCACGTCATATCATCTGCATACGCTAATACTGAAAACCTCATCTCAGATTTCCTATATGATTGTCTAGCCCAATCTGTTATTTCTTCTGTCTGAACCTTATATCCTAAATCTTTATCACTTTCTATGTGACACAGCAGAGGATCGTAAAAAATACGCCATAGAAGGGGTGACAAAACTTCTCCTTGATCGATTCCATCTGCTGCTTCATATGGATCAGTAGGTCCTAACGCCGTAATTACCTTTGCTTTCCTTCTTTCAAAAAGGTTTATAATGATTTTAATTATTTTGCTTGGTAATTTTAATCTGTTCATGGCCAACTCTAAAAATGAAAGAGATACTGAATCAAAAGCTTTACGCATATCTTGAAATAATATCCACATCTCTTTTCCCTTCTCTTTTGCATCTTCCATCAACATATTCATAATATGAATTGGATTTTCGGTTGAACACCCGGGTAATTCTGCAAAATTCAGGCCTTCGAGAATTTTGTTCTCAACGAAAACTCTAGCTAATCTTTTGTTCAAAACTCTTGTGACACATTTCCGAAATAATTCTAATAATGCTATAGGTCTTGCATTGCTTAACGAGTACTTCCATTCTTCACTTTTAGGAATTAAATACAATTGCGATATTTTCCATTTATCTGAAATGTTACCCTCTATTAAACATTTGTTGGCCAAATGCCTAAAAATTCCTTGGGAGCTTATACTTACTTGTTTGATTAACCTATAACCAATACCAGAAGGCCCCGGTGCTGAAGTGTTTTTGGTTTCTTTGAGTGCTGACAACCATTCCTCTAGCGATATTTCTGATTCTAATTCCATGTACCAACTTTCCTTAATTTTCCTTAAGGGCTTGTATATTCTATTCCATTCATTGAACATAGAGCTTAAATGTGTTCTTCTTCTTCGATATTGCTGCTGAAAATGTAACATAGTCTTTTCGAGTACTGCTTCTTCCTCTGTTATTAGATTCCTATCTACACCATCTTGTTCAAAAATACGATCTAGTTTAATTGACTTCCATGGTTTATTCAGAAAGCTTCAGAGCATTTTCTTTTGGTCATTCTCGATCATAGCACATCTACGTTCTATGTGGTCTTCAATTTCTAATCTCTTGATTCTTGACCTTTCAACTACTGCTCTTGCATTTAAGAGTTTCTACCATCCCTTTAAATCAATAATTACCTCTTCTGTTAGATTTTTAATTTTCGGTATCTGTGTGCTCTAACCATGATTAATAAAATCAATTGTATCGTTGCACCTTTGTAATTCGTCTATATTTAAGCTTTCCTCCTTTAATTTTTGTAATATTCTTATTACTTTGCTAAGTCTTGTTGTTGCATCCCAGATATCTGTTTTAGGCTACTTCCTATATTTTTGGTCCTCCCCCATTAAAATCTTCTTCCTTGGTAAATTTTTGTTAGCGGCAGAAATGATACTTTGTTGAAAAATATCCCATAGTTCGTTTAGAGATAAATTGGCTCTACAGTTTTCAACTCCTTTACTAGATCCCAACTTCCTTTCCAGAAATAGATTCAAATCTTCAGCATAATTTTGCCAATCTTTTTTTGTGACCTCTTCATACAGGAATACCCATCTCGTTGAATGTTTCCTTTTCATAGTAGCTTTGTTATAGTTTTTGATTAAGTGGTCCATTTGAATAGTGACTGATACAAAATGATGGTCACTACTTGTATAGGAGCGCATGTCTTCTATTGTCGCTTCTTTTAAGCCTGTTACTAAGTTCTCAGACACCCAGATTTGATCTATTCTTGATTTACTTAAATTATTGCTCCAGGTAAATTCTCTCCGGTTTGGATGCAAAAATCTATATGTATCTTGAAAATCCTGACTTCTAAGCCACCTACCTATGTAAGGGGAGGATCTTACTATTTTTATTTCTGCCTGCTCCTTCTCTGTCTAGATGTGCATCCGTAACATGATTGAAATAAAGTCTTACATTACACATATATAATATATATAATTATATATATAATATAAAATATTAAGGTGCTGATATTTATTAGGTAATATTTTAAGGGGTGGGGGTCAAGAAAAATCTTACCTTAGTTGAATTTGATTGGCTAAAATTCTATTTATAGATCTTACCTGGGGGTGGGGGTAAGCCCCTATAGTAAATGGATATTAGGTAATAAATGTTAGCTCTCTTACTAATATATTATAATTTTTAGTACTCATTAAACTTATTTAAAATATAATTATATACTGAAATGATGTATTTTTGAGTGCTAAGAAAGTTTATTTGATAGCCAAAGGTATATTTCATTAGTAAAATTTTGCATGATGCCAAATGTTTATATTTTTATTAATTGATAATCTATCTGTCAACTGGAAAGTGTCAAAATGTAGCGTTCTTCTATCTAAATTTTTTTTCTTACTAAGTTAATGATACATGTCCATTAATTGAAAGTTGTAGAGCTCGTTGAGACGCATCTAATAGTAGTTAGATCATTCAAATCGGCCCAGTGAATGGTGAAGTATCATCAAAAACTGATTGGCTGACTATATAAAATCCTATAACACAGATTATATATAAAAATCACTATAGGCAAAATGTGGCATTCTTCCATTTAAAACTTTTTTCTTACTAAGTTAACAATATATGTTCACTAATTAAAAGTTGTAAAGCTTGTCAAGACACATCTAATGGTGGTTAAATCATCCAAATCGGCCTAGTAGATGGCGAGATATTGTCGAAAAACGATTGGCCGACTATATAAAATCTCTATGTAAACAATGTTTGTTTACATAGAGATTTTATATAGTTGGCCAATCATTTTTCAACGAGATCTCGCCATCTATTGGGCTGATTTAGATAATCTAACCACTGTTAGATACATTTCGACAAGCTCTACAACTTTCAATTAGTGGACATGTATTATTAACTTAGTAAGAAAAAGTTTTGGATGGAAGCACGCTACATTTCGCCTATGGTGATTTTCATATATAATCTGTCATAGGATTTTATATAGTTAGCCAATCATTTTCAATGATATCTCGCCATCCACTGGGCTGATTTGAATGATCTAACTACCTTTGGATGCGTTTCGACGAGCTCTACAACTTTCAATTAGTGGACATGTATTATTAACTTAGTAAAAAAAAATTTTATATAGAAGAACGCCACATTTCGCTACTCTCTAAATTTTTTTTTAAAATTGACCAATTAGAATCGTCTTACGTGGGGGGAGGGGGTACCCTCATAGTAAATGGATATTACGTAATATCTGTCACGGCCCTAATGAAGTTTCGCAATATTCATTGCTTTAAAAAAAAATTAACTTTACATATAATTAAATTTTTGTAGGATGCTATATCAGATATGATTTTTGTAGGTTGTACAAAGAATTGATTGGTCAGATCATATGATGTTTACATGTAAATCATATGACATCATATAAATTGGTTACACAAGTTTGATCTACAATCAATTTTATATGAAATTAGAAATTTGTATACCCTACCTTTAATAATAGTTAATATTGTATTAAAATCAAATGACAAATTTATAAACTTTTACAATATATTTATATTTATTTGTTTGGTATAAGCAGAAAAGTTAACCTGTACTTCTGAGCAAAAAGTCAAATATACTTTTAGTTACAAGTATACAATTTAAATTTATTAGTTATATAATACATATTACAAATCGGGATAATATTTTAAATATTACAATAGCAAATATATACTATATTAATACATATTTATATCAAGCCCGTGAGCACTTGTGGGATTTAAGAGCAAGACTAGGATATCAATTTTGGAGCTTTAAAGTAGGGCAAGAGTTTGAAGATTGAGCCTATTAATAAACAGATAAAGCTAGAATATTATTACTACTTGGCTTTACCTAGCCCATGCAGAGATCTAGCTATCTTCTTACTTAGGAACTTGTCAAATAGGTTTTTGTTTCTTTGGTTTTTTAGATTTGTCTGTATAACAAATACACAACTGTATCTAAAAGCTCCTATTTGAAATAGTAGAATTAAAGCTACAGGTAATATACTTAACTAATTAATGAAAAACAGTTACAGGAACACAGATCTATTTTTCAAAGTGTCACTAGTGGGATTTGAACTCTAGACCTGCTTGGAGGTAACAACTTACCAACTTCTCTAAGTTACTATACTAGTTGTTAATATATAGGAGTGAGTCAGTAAAAATAAGACAAATTTTTTCTAAGTAAAAGTTTTCTTGACTTTAAGCTTAAATATCTTAACAACTATCTTAATAAATTTAATAATTTTTTTTTTTATTTTAATTCTATATAATTTCTTGATTAAAATAAAAAATTTTTTAGCAAATTTGATTAAATAGTTGTCAATATATTTTAGTTTAAAAATTAAAAAAAATTTACTAAAAATGATTTGTCCCTTTTCTACTAACTCACCCCCATATTTGTTGGTAATAGTCTTACACAGTATTGTTATGGAACGGTTCTGAACAATTTGTGAACATTGTGAAAAATTGTAAACAAAAAAATAAAGCCAAATTACTTCAAATTTTATTAAGATAACCTATTTTTTTTTTTAGAAAAATATCAAAACTATAAAAAATATATAATCATATTTTTTAAACTAATTTATTAAATTTTAAAGTCAAAATATTCTTTGGACAGTTGTAAATACTGTGAATATTTGGACATGAACATGGATAAAAAAGTCTTGGACATAGTAGATATGATAATACTAGTCTTATATAGATAATGATAAGATAATATTTTGAAGCCTATACTAGTTAGATAAAAATAATAGTACTAATTATACTAGATAAATGCATAGCATTGTTTGTCCAAAGCTAAATATTTATATAAATAAAATAATTAAAAAAGTTTGCTATTTCTTACTATATAGTATATATAATAATACTTTTTGATCCACTAGTCCATTTTGAATAATTGAACTACCAAAATGCTCATCTTAATGAGACAATTCTAACAAGTGATTTTTAAAATTACTAAGTAAAGTTCTTTAACATTGAATAACTTTTGATCCACTAATCTGTTTTGAATAATTTAATTACCAAAATATTTGTTTTGTGAGACAATTCTAACAAGCCCAAAATTGTTAAATTCCAATTACAGAATTCCAAGATTGATAAAAATTTGACAATTATTTAATCAAAATTGGGTTTAAACTAATAATTGTCTAACAATACAAATCTTTATTAATCTTGAAATCCTGTGATTAGAATTTAATGATTTTGGGCTTGTTAAAATTGTTTTACTGAGACAAACATTTTGGCAGTTAAATTATTCAAAACAGGCTAGTAGATCAAGTCTTATTCAATGTTAAATAAATTTACAAAAGTTGAACAATCTTGGAATCCTGTGATTAGATTTTAACAATTTTGAGCTAGTTAGAATCATCTTATTGATATGAACATTGGTAGTTAAATCATCCAAAATAGATCAGTGAATCAAAAGTAATATCAATTCCATAAATTGGTATAGATGACCAATTAAAAATACTTTAAAAATTATATGAGTGAATAAACGAAAAATACAAAGTTACGTTTTTGATATTTTATATGTAATGCATCAAGAAAGTAACTTTTATATCATAATGCAGAGAAACTAAAGTTCTTTCGCTTCGCTCCAGACAATAAATTAATTGCTTCTTAGTAATATAAGCATTGCAGAGTTTTTGGATATTAATGATTTTGTATATAGAGTTATGTTTTGGAGTTCTAGAGAAATAGCATTCTAAGAATCAGTTTTTGTCTATATTGTGTATTTGAACTGAGCAAAATATTATATATATATTGGATTAAAAAAGTTAGTAATGAGTATTAATTTTGTTTGGTTAATATGGAAGTTTGTAAGATCATAGAAAGAAAAAGCTATAAAAATAATATATTTAAGCTAGGTTTTTATATATACTAATTATGTAATATCATTTATATAGATTAGACAGACTATATTACTTAAGTATATCTTCAGATTGAATAAGAATATACAGTCAACTCTTTCTATTCTAACTAGCTGGGACTGCTACTTTTACTTATAAAAATTTAAAAAAGTTTAGTTTTCAAAAAGTTACTATGTTGCTAATTCAAACTTTATAATAAAATTTACAAATGTTCTAGAAGATTGTTTAGTTTAGAAAGAGTTTAATAGTATTTAGATTAGAAAGAAATCAGATTAAAAAAAGACAACTGTATTAGTAGTTAGAGTGTAGCCTATGTATTTTTTGGTTATCTAATAGTAGAAAGTTATATATCAAAGTATAGAAATTATAGTCTTTACTTGATCTATTCTATTTTCTATAGCAGTGTTGTACATTTAGGCTACCCAATGCTTTTTTTTTTATTTTGTTCAAAATATATTCAAATGTTCAAGATTGTTCAAAACTTGTTTAGGCTTTAATAATTAATAAATTTGTCTAAAAATTATGACTATATATTTTTTAGGTACTAAACACATTTCAGTTAAAATTAAAATAGATTATTTTAAATAATTTTACTTTATTTAATAGTTTGGATTTACTGTTTTGAATTTAAAAACAATTTTTTTTTATATACAAAAATTTAATAAATATTCAAAAATTGGTTAGTAGTATCTTTTTATATTAATAATAAAATTATTAAAAAAATTTTTTAATAACCTTAATTTTTTGTATAATCTTGACTATACTAAATTTAGTACATTCCTATTTGTACTTTTTATTATAAAATTACTATAGTGTGGGACACCTAAAGACGGAAATTATGAAATTTGTCCTATTTCAAAAATTTCATAATAAAATTTGATATCTTTGTGAATCCTTGCATTTTGATTGGCTAATAATTAATTTTAAAAAAATATTTTAAAATTTATTAAAAATTAATTTTAAAATTAGCCAATAGCAGAAGGCTAAAACATGTGACTTGTTCCATATTTGCTTAAATTTCCTGCACTGTAGTAATTTTTAAATTGTAGCTTAGCACAAAAAAATCTTACTAAAAAAGGAAGCTTTTTAGAAAAAATCATATAAAATCAAAAATAAAACTTAATTCGTGATCCATGTAACAATTGGAGACCATATATAGTAAAAATCGGGGATAAGATCACTTAATGTTTTTACAAGTCTCAGGAATCTGGTATTCCCACTACGATAATGAATTTTTTTATTATGCTAACCACTTTTCTACTTCTAACAAAAGTTGTAGAGACAGTTGTTGTAATCATAATGGTAGAAGATCACCAAAATTTATTTGGTGGGTCCCAAGATATTGTCAAAAAACGTTTCCCGACCATATAAAATTTCTATGCATTATTTACATAGAAATTTTATAAGGCTGTGAAATGTTTTTTGACAATATCTCAGGACCCATCAAATAAATTTTGGCGATCTTTCACCGTTATAATCACAACAACTGTCTCTACAATTTTTGTTAGAAGTAGAAAAGTGGTTAGCATAATAAAAAAATTTATTATCGCAGTGGGAATACCAGATTCCTGAGACTTGTAAAAACAATAGTAATTTCTCCCGATTTTTACTATATATAGTCTCTGATTGTTACATAGATCACGAATTAAAAGTTAATTAAACTTTTTATATATAACCCATATCTAACAAATTATAAAGTTATTTAAAATCATAATTAATTATTTAAATTATTAGATATTGTAGCTAAAAAGCTGTCTAAATTTAGTACAAAGCACAAATTTAGTACAGGTAAATCCAAACTATTAATTGTTCAAGATAGTTCAAAATTGTTCAAAATTGTTGTTTAAAGCTATTTTGTAACAATACTACTCTATAGTATAAGAAAGAGTATTACTGAAATTTGTGATTACTTGGTTTTGCTATTGGTTAAATAAATTGATTATTAGATTAGTATATTGTTTTGGGCATTTAATTCTTAATAGGGCCTTATAAAGTAGAAATAGATATATAAATCATAGACTTTAGACATTTCTTGTAATAAAATTATAAATTTTAATTATTGATATGTGCATCTTTTAGAATATAAGTAAGATATTGTATAGATTAGATATATATAGTAAAGTAATATATTTAGCTAAAAAAAGTATAGAATAGCATAATAGAATTTGGTTTAAGGTAGTTAGTAATTATCTTTGTAAAAAATTTTTTGATATGTTTTATTAAAGTAATAGAATAAGATCTGGTTTAGTTGTTTATCAAAGTATTGTCTTTTAAAAATTAGATAGACTAAACTGTGTTTTTAGTCTAAGAAAATGTTAATTAAATTAAGGGCGAATCTATTTGTAACTGTGGTTACAGTTCCAAGCCAATCAAATTGCTAGATTAGGTATGACAAACAAATTCAAAAAATTACAAATTGTAATAACTTCAAATTGTGTTTATGAAACCAATATTTTTTTCTAGCTAAAAATGCTTCTTAAGGTGTTTTATTATATAATAAACCTTCTTCTAATTTTAAATTTAACCCTAACCCTAATCTGGTTACTGTTACCACCAGTGACAAGCACATTTTTTCTTAAATTAATACGAGCATTAAAAATATTAAATAAAATATTAATGACCTGTTCTAGTAAATGTTTAAGCATTTTATTAAAGATTTTCTATAGGCCTAGAGTTCCTTAAAATTGAATTAAATTAAATATCAGGCATATTTGAACTTGATTGAATTAAATAAATTCTTGATTTGAATTTGATTTAATTAAATCAAATCAAATTTATTTGTAATTTTTAAAAATTTTAAAATTTTGGTTACTTTTCAAAACTTTCAATTTACACAAAATTTTACTAAGTTAATTAATTTTTGTATTAAATGAAAAACATTCTTCTAATCAAAATAGCCCTAGTTTTATAAAATAAAAAAAGCAGTTAAATTGTATGTAAATAGCTATCATATCTATAGTTTCAATATAAATTTTTAATTTGAATTTGATTTGATTTGAAATTTTTGTATTTAAATTTGATTTAAGATCAAATATTTGATCAAATCAAATCAAAATCAAATTGAATTGTGAAACTCTATATAGGCCAATAGGCTTTTGGTTTGGTAAGCATGGAGAACTTTCGCATTTTTCAGAAAAGCACAGGATTTTTCATGCTGCAATTAACCAATCAGAAATCACATTTTCAGCACATGATATAAACAGATGGATAATCATTGAACCTACTTCTTTTTTTATCTGTTGTAAAAAATCAAAAAAACTAATGCGATTAGTAATGTTGGGCTTTCAATCTCTTTTTTTGAGTTCTTTGGTTATTTCAGGACCAATAACTATGCAGGTAATCAATAGACGCAATTCATATATTATTATTTCTATTATAGTTTAATTTCAAAATAAAATAAGTTGCATTTTAGAAGAATAAACCTTTTTACCCAGATTATAAGACAATTTACAAGCATAGAAACTTCATTAGAAAAGTTTTTAATAAGAAGTTACATAGTCTTTATTAATATTCTTAAACTTTTTTATCATACATGATAAAACAACCTCTATTGAATTAAATATCTTTTGAAGAATATACATATTTCGAAAACAGTCTGTAAAGGTTATAATAAAACAATGAGTTAATTATTTAAATAATAACAGATAAGAAAAAACCGAAAAACAATATTGAACTTTGCAAATTGTGCGGTAAAATATACTTATTACCTCTTACTATAGAGTAGATAGTACTTCAACTGTTAAGGGAAGTGCAGTAAATCACGTAATTAGGGTTTACATAGGTCCTGACCCCCTTCCCCCCTAGTGATAGGACTATTGACCAATCAAATTTAAATAAACTCAAATGTCTTTGACCTGAAAATAAGCTACCCCACAATTGACAAAAGTCGCTATATAGTAAAGTCTAAATTTTACTAAGCAAATCGAAAAAAATCAATTAAGTAAACTTATTCAGCAGATCAAAATACGCTTACCACAAAATTTTCATAAGTATTGAAGAATTTTTTATTAATTGACTTTTGATTTTTACGTTCAACGAAAAAATTAAAATTTTTTAAAAAAATATGTTCGACGAACGTAAAAGTTAAAAGTTAAATAATGAAAGTTCTCCAATACTTATGAAAATTTTGTGGTAAGTGTATTTTGATCTGCTGAATAAGTTTACTTAATCAATTTTTTTCGATATGCTTAGTAAAATTTAGACTTTACTATGTAGCAACTATCTGCGATTAACTAAAAAT
>QKWP01000121.1:104589-114722 GCA_003550325.1 Gigaspora rosea | reverse complement strand
GTATATATATAAAGTTACAAAAATAGATGAGGATACAATGCCCATTATCTTATTAGTTAACCGGATATTTTATAACTAGCAGTTAACTGGATATTTTATAACTAGCAGTTAACCGGTTATTATACTTAGGGTACAATCGGATATAACTGTTATCCGTTTACTTTAATAGGGTATAAAACCGGTTATTAGATTTTATAAAAGGTTATACCCTTTCGGGTAAAGAGTTATCCGGGTACGACCACTATTGGTAAGCTTTTTATTGTCTCTATAATTTTTTCTTTAAAAATAAGCAATATAAGAAGATGATATTATTCAGTTTCAATATTGGGTAGTAGATTATAGCATATCCGCCGATTTTTAAAATTGGACCTTAAAATAGTCCCCAAAATAGTTGATGATCTGCAAAAAATCACATGCTGATTGGGTATAAATAAAATTTGTACCCAGAACACATGTTAAATTCGTTGACTCACCTAAAAATAATAACAGAACTTATATAAAACCAATGAACGCAATCTTAAAACCAATGAATGCAATCTTAAAACTAATAAAGTTTTTTAGAGAGAATAAAGTTAGTAATAAACAATAAAAATCGCAAGTATTATTTATTTTTTAAAATTTTAAATAATTATATTTTTTTTGTTAATAAAAATTCGTTTACAAAGTTACATACTTTTAGAAGTATATCAGAATAATGTAAAATATCGAATACTAAAGTTAAGCAGAAAATGTATACTGAGTATATCTCTAGCAGTACAGTTCGCGCATTGACAATCGGTTTGTATACATCTTATTTTGCTAATATTTAGTTCACAGACAAGTTTATTTTACGAACAATCTATTTACAAATTTATTTCATATTAACAGTTATTGTTATTGAAATTAGTTTAAATCTAGGGTTAAAGTTAATGCAATTTAGAATAATTTCTTAAGCGTCTATATAGCAATTGTTAGTAAAATAATATGGATTTTTTGGTATTGTTTAGTGATTATAATTTGGCAATTATTTTTAAATAAAGTATATTTTTGAATAATAAATTAGTGTAAGTTTTTTTTAAATATTTATTACTAGTCAAAGATCGTAAATTATTTTTTAAAAAAATAAAACTTTTGGATAAATATTATATAAAAAAAAATCAGCGTTAAAATTTCTTTTAAATGAGTAGTTAAATTCTAATATATACATAGTTAATGAATAATTTCATAACGTGCATGAGAATTTTCTTATATTATTTCCCACATTATTTCTTCGAAAATGACAAGCTTATTTTACAGGCGATTAATATATCTACAAGTTCTTTTCATAGAAAGCGAATTTGGATAACTAATATTCGTCATACTCAATCCCAAAATGAGGTGGGTCTTCAATACGCTGGTCGAATTTTAAAATTTCTCTCAGAAATTTTAAAATTCGACCTGTGACACTTTCAGGGCAACTTAAAATAACACTATCTTCTAAATCTAATTCATATTTCGGCATTGACACGATAAGACCGATATAAGTGACGATACAACCATGAGGAAGGGACAGATCTGCAATATAAGGTATTAAAATCTCCGTTAATGTATTGATTTTGCAATATACTATTACTATTAAAATCACCACGAAAATACTACATCTACTACTCTAACATTCTCTTCTTCACCTATAACCAATTCGCCACCTACCACGTTGTTGAAAACACTGAGTCAAATCTTTCACCAATCTTTTGAACGTTATCTAATCTATTAAAAGGAATCCACTTAATTACATGTTTGTAAGGTGTGGTTTTAATTTGAAAGATTTTAGTATAATCGCCGACATTCTTATTTCTGCTTGTCCGGCCTTGTGTTTTCAATAAAACAGATCACTTTACGTGAGTTGGTATAAAGAGTCGTTGCCGATTTGAGTAAAATACTAGAATTATAAAAAAAAACTTAAATATATAATTATGAATACTGTATCTAGTTTAGAGCTTCAGATTTATATTCGTTATTCGAATAATATTCGTATTCGGCAAATATTCGAATAAAGTTTTCTAAATATTTATTCGATGAATAATTCGAATAATTAATTATATTCGAATAATTAATTATATTCGAATAATTAATTATATTCGAATAATTAATTATATTCGAATAATTCGAATAATCTATTGTATTCGAACAATCCATCATATTCGAATTATTCGAATAATTCATCATATTCGAATAATTTATTATATTCGAATAATTCATTATATTCGAATAAGTATCAATGTTGTTCATTCTACTAGCATATCTCATTTCTGTTAAATCTTTGATAATAAATGAATGAAAGTCTTATGCTTGTCCTTCAACTCCAGTTCCATTAAGATAAAAAATAACAAGCGCAAATATTCCACTAACATTCCAACAGGGCCACGTAAAAATTTGGATATTATTTATAGAAATTTGTAAATCATATAAATAATATCCAAATTTTTACGTGGCCCTGCATTCCAATTACTGCTGATATTCGATGATAAGACCATAACGCATGAATTATTTGAATCATAGGATCGACTTTATCATGTAAGCAAAAATGGAGAATGTCTTGCATTAGATTAAAATTTGCGTCAGATACAGGATTAGATTGGGCGTCTACATTAGGTTAAAGGTAGTTAATAATTGTTTTGATTGTTTCTTATTTACCGAAAATTGTTCTAATGTGTCTAGAATTGATACAGATTACACATTTCTTTAACGATTTCATTAAGAAATCCCAACTCCTATATTCTATAATGTTTCACGTCTCTGCTGGTTTTTGATAATAAATTAAAGCCTTATGTTTGTCCTTTTCGATTTCAATCCCATGACAATAACAGTATCCAATACTATTTATTCCACTAGCGTTCCTTATTTCTGAAAATTTTTGATAGCAAATGAAAGCCTTATGTTTATCCTTTTCAACTCCAACTCTATAATGTTCTACTAGCGTTCTCCATCTATGCTGTTTTTTGATAATAAATGAAAACAATATCCAACTCCATTTATTCCACTAGCTCCAGGTTTTTGATGATAATGAAAACCTTACGTTCATCCTTTTCAACTCCAATCCCATTAACAATTTCAAACATTAAGTATTCCATCGACGTCACCCGTCTCAGCAGATTTTTGACAAGAAATGAATACCACATGTTCATCTTTTTCAACTCCAATTAGCGCTACACATCCCTACGGAATTCTAACCCAAATTCTATGACGTTAGCACACTCCATCTCTGCTGATTTTTGATAACGAATGAATATCTTATGTCCATCCTTTCAACTCCAATCCATTAACAGTTTTCAACATTAAATGTTCATCATCCCGGTAGATTTTTGACAGGAAATGAGTGCCATATGTTCATCCTTTTCAACTCCAAGTTCCATTCCGGTAACAATTTCTGACAATCAGTGTTACCTATCTCCGCGGATTTCTATTAATAAACGATGCCTTATGTCCATCATTTTCAACTTCAATTCCATTAAGTTAACATTAAATGTTCCATCAGCATTACCTATCTCAGCAGATTTTTAACAGTAAATGAATGTCACATAATCATCTTTTTCAATTCCAATTCCATTTCGTAACAATTTCCAACAATCAATGTTACCATCTCTGCAAATTTCTGTTAATAAATAATGCCCTATATTCGTCCTTTTCAGCCCGAATTCCATGTTGATAACCCACTCCATCTCTGTCGATTTTTGATAATGAATGAATGACTTGTGTTCATCCTTTTCAACTTCAATTCGATTTTGATAACAATATCAAACCCGGAATGTTCCATCAGCGTCACTCATCTCCGCGGATTTTTGACAGAAATGAATGCCATATGTTCATCCTTTTCAATCCAAATTCCATTCCGGTAACAATTTCTAACCACCATATCTACAGATTTCTGTTAATAAATGATGTCTTATTTTCGTCTTTTTCAACCAAATTCTATGTTTATAGCACACTCTATCTCTGCCGACTTTTGATTATAATGAATGATTTAAGTTCAAATTCAATTCCATTAACAATTTGAATGAATGAATGATTTACCAATTCCATTAACAATTTGAATCAATGATTTAAGTTCAACTCTAATTCACTAACTATTAAATTTTCCATCAGCGTTACCCATCTCTGCGAATCTACAGGATTTAAATTAATATATCTGATATAGTATTTTTATACGTTCATACGTACACAGAATGGAATCGTCCCAATTCAGAATCAGGCTGCCCCGGATGAGACGTTTGCAGATTATTTTGACAGAATTGAAACTTTAGAGTTAGAGTTGGCACTTAGAATAAGTAATTTGAATTTTAGTTAGCGTTAGCATAATTTTGGCCAAAACCACAAAATTCTCATTTGGGATAGTCCTGAATTTGAATCGGGACAATTCAAATCTGGGTCACAACATAGCTGGATGCAATATAACATAATATAGCTTTTCTAAAATATAGGTTTAATTAAATTGGTATAAATAATTTAAAATATAAATTTATATTATTTTATATACCCGAAGCAAAGTGAGGGTTAATTGCAAGTTATTTAACATTCTAAATGTAGCAATTGATTAAATAAATCGATCATTCAAATAATGGTGTTTAATATATCGTATTACTATCGTGATTTGAAAAAATGTGATTAATATTAATAGAGAATTAACATCCACAATAAGCTTTAATTAGTCTTTTTAAATTTATTTTTAATGATAAAAAAAGACTAATATAAAAAAAATTTTTTACTATAAAAAAAAAAGCCGTGCGGCCAGTATACAATGCGCAATTTTAAATTTATTGTTGGATAAATCATATATTAATTATTCGAATAACTATATATATTCGAATAATTATAATTATTCGAATATATATAATTATTCGAATAATTATATGTATTCGAATAATTATAATTATTCGATTATTCGATTATTCGGCGAATATTAGTCATTCGGTGAATATTCGACTAGATATTTGCTAACCCTAAGTTATTCGAATATTATTCGAATAAAGATCCGTAAGCTCTAATCTAGTTAGCTTATAGTTAGTTTTGAAACTTATAGTTAAACGTTCTGTTAATATATGTAAATTACGGCTGCGAACTTAACTAAATGCAAATAACTGATTAACGATTATAAATACAGTATATACTGTTTTAAAAATCTGTGCATATGATTGGATGTCAACTGTTTGACGCATCTATATTGTGTAACAATCTACATTTAGTCAAATTTAGGTGCGTCAAAAATTTTAGGATGATCTACAAATTCGCATATATGGTATTTTTTTATTTTTTTCAAAATTGATTATTGGTAGGATTTGATTTAGTTCAGGTAGCAAAATGGTTTCTTATTGTACCTATATATGCTACCAAAATTGATTTTTGAAAAAGCCTATCTTAGGTTTTCAAAATAAATTGAAATTTTTTATAAGAAAGAGCAAATAAAATTTATATATTTATGTTCTTTATAATTTCATCTATTCAAAAAAGGTATTAAAAAATTTTGGGTTTTAAATAAAATAGATCAAAAACAATTTTAGAAAATATTTTTAATTTCAGGTTCTAAAACACAAAATAATTTCATTTCTTTTGGTTTAGTAATAACTAAATTAGGTATACAGATATTAAAAAAAGTAACTTTATTTATATTCTTTTTAAAGGATGCTATCAATCATTGTAATAGTGTAGTCAAAGAAGTTTTGGTAATTTTTACAAGTAAATTACTTAAAGTATATAATAAAAGTATAATTCTTTATATAAACTACAATATTGTATTAGAAACTATATTTTTAGAATAAATACATATTTCATACTCTGTAATGTGCTTATATATTGCACTTTAATTTGATTAGCTAAATTTGTTGATCATTATTTTTAAAAAAATAAACAAATTATTGGAAAAACTTTTAGATTAAAGTTAGATTAAAAGGTTTATTAAAAAATTCTTAAATTTTTTAGTATTTAATGCAAAATTTAGTGCTAAACAAGTTTACTTAGTTGATTTAGAAAGGTTGTCTTAATAAACTTTAGATTTTTTAACTCATTTTTTGATGATTTTTCTAAATTTTATTAAGACAACCTTTCTAATTTAACTAAGTAAACTTGTTTAGCACTAAATTTTGCATATAGATACAAAAAATTTTAAAACTTTTTTTAAAATTTTTTAAACTAATTCTTAACTAAAGAATTTTAACAAAAATTGTTCATTTTTTAAAAATAATAATTTGCAAATTTAGCCAATTAAATTAGAATGCAATATACAAGCATATTATACTTATACAAAGCATATTAAACTTCATTTTTTAAATCTAATATTTAAAAATTCACCAAGATATTATAAATTATTTTTTTTAGTTAAAAATTTTTTTAAAATTTAATATTTTTAGCTTACAAGCAACATAAACTTTTTGTATTATAATATAAATACAAATAATACAAAAATATAATGCTTATTTTCAAATATTATTATACCAAATTTTGGACAATCTCTCATACTAACTTTTTCATAAACACTAATCTATAAAAACTTTACAATTAGTATATTTGTATATAACAAAACATTATCTAATAGCAACTAAAAACTAGAGTTTATATTGAATATTGAGAAAACTAAAATAAAGCTAAAAAAGAGTTCTTTTTTTGGGTTTAACTTTCTAGTTGAGGTCTTTAGTACTATTAAAAATATAGCAGAGCCCAAAACTTTAAGGTTTGTTAAAAGTTGTGAAAGTATTAGTAAAAGCATATCTTTGGTTAAATATATTATTTTGTAAAGCATATAATCTTAATTTCTTTTGCAAGTTAGTAAGTACCGTAGATTTCTGAAAATAAGCTACTTCGAAAATAAGCTACCACCTGATTTTTTTCAAAAATCAAAAAAACACGATGGCAATTGCTACATGGGAGCGGGTCAAAATTCCGACAAACAGAATCCCGACAGGTCATAATCCCGACAAAAAAATCCCAACAATAAAAATCCTGACAATCCCGACAACAAAAAAATTATTAAATTTATTTAAGTTAGGGTTAGGGTTAGGTGAGTGTCTAGGTTAGGGTTAGGATGAGCGCCTGGGCTAGGGTTTGGTTTAGTTGATTTTATAGTAAAGTTGCTCAAGGAAAATTTTTTTGATTGTCAGGATTTTTTTGTCAGGATTATAACCTGTCGGGATTTTGTTTGTCGGGATTTTGACCCAAACCCTGCTACATACAGTATAAACCTTTTTTTTACTAAGTAAACTTCTAAAATTGATTAAATAAAGTTGTTCAGTGCATCAAAATACACCTATAGTAAAATTTGGTGTCATTTGGACAACTTTTTATTAGTACGTTTTTCAATTTTTCTAAAAATATCTATATGCTAAAAATAAGTTATTCCACATTTTTTCATGTATTTTTTGGCCCAAAAAGGGGGACCGTTAAAGGACTCTGAAGAACTCTGATACAACTCAGATGATTCTAAAAAGGGAAATTTTGTATAGAAAATCATCAAACGTTGCATTTTTATATAGTAAAATTTCAAATTTTGCTCTATTTTATACATCTATTTGGCTAAAATACTGCTAAAATTATACAAACTCAGATCTGAGTTGTGTCAGAGTTCTTCGGGGTCCTACCGTTAAAGCCAGGTACCTTTATATATTTTTTATTTTTTAATTAAAATTAGGGTAAAGATTAGTTAAGAGTTAGGATTAAAGATATTTTATAGGTAAAATTGGCTTCTCGTTATTTTTTATTAATGCTCTGAGACAGGTTTAGACACTCATTTCTTGTATTTTGAGTGTGTTTCACTTTTTTCTTTGTTTTTGTATCGTCGGGCTGATCTGTGACAATCAAAATTTTACAATTTGATTGGCTATAAGTCACGTGATTGTACCTGGCTTTAACGGACCCCAAAAAGGGTAGCTTATTTTTGGGAATATACGGTATCCTTAATACTTTTTTTGGACTTTTTAAAATTTTGCCAAAAAGTAAATCTAACTTATTCCTTTCAAATTAAGAATATACCTATCAAATTAGAATCAAGTTATATGTGAATTTTAAGTTTTCAAGACATTATAGCACATTTGCAAAATTAAGTGGATAATTGGTTACCAAATCTAAATATTTGGTTTCCAAAATTAAATTTTAGTTACCAGATTATATATTAATCAGTCAATGTTAAACTTTAAAAAAATTTTTTGCACTCCTAATTTATATTGATACAGTTGGACCTCCATAAATGCAACTTCCATAAATGCAATACCTCTTTAAATGCACGTTTTTTTCTATTCCATAAGATGTTATTAGTGCTAAATGCACATTCTATATTCTGTAAATGCACGTTCTCTTGAATAACATTTTATATTATACTAATCTCCCTAAATGCACATAGCCAATCAAATTTTAGTATTTAAAATAGGTTATACAGTTTTGGTAGAAGTTATATCAATTTGATGATCAAATTTTTAAAGCTGCAATTTAATTGGCTCACTCTAAATGCAAACCTCCCTAAATGCATATTGTAGGTTGTCCCTACGAGTTGCATTTATGGAGGGTTAACTGTAACATTTTTAACATATTTTTCCTACAAGCTAACACATTTTTCCACTCTTATTAGACATAGAAATTTATTAAATATCATATCATAACTTTGAGAATATTAATTACCATAGTTAAAATCTATATTTAAATATTAGTAGTTAAATCTTTCAAATTTTGTAGTAGTTCGCAAATGCACTATAATGATAAACAATAAATAACATATAAAATGTTTTGATTGAAAAACTATAATAAAATTTCTTTCTAGAATGTTCTTTTAGGCATTAGATTTTCTATATCATTATTAAAAGTTTTTTATGTTTTTGCTTATATTATATATAATGCATAAATAAATATAGAGTAAAAACTTATTTATTTATTAATATGGTGATGAGTTTGAGTTAGTAAAAAAGAGACAAATTTTTTCTAAGTCAAAGTTTTTTTGACTTTAAGCTTAAATATTTTAACAACTATTTTAATAAATTTAATAAATTTTTTTTATTTTAATTCTATATTATTTCAAGATTAAAATAAAAATTTTTTTAGCAAATTTGATTAAATAGCTGTCAAAATATTTCAGTTTAAAAATTAAAAAAATTTTACTAAAAATGATTTGTTCCTTTTCTACTAACTCACTCCCATATTATATAATTTTTACAATTTTGTACAGATTTTAATAGTATACTTTTTAGTTCTGTTAGGGCAGTGATATATATTACGTAATATCATTTTATTATAGAGCTACTCCTCCCTCTACATAAGACCAATTAACCAATTAAATTGTATAATTAGTCTTATATAAAATTTTTTTTACCCCTCTAGGATATTATATAATATCTGTCACTGCCCTTATCATCTCTTTTGTATTTTTATTTTTATTTTCTTCTTATTTTGTTATTGTAAATTTTGTTTTTTATTTAGAGTGGTAATAGATACAGTCTGACCCCTCTATAATCACAGTCTATATAGTCACACCTCTATATAAGCACCTAATATTGTGCAATAGACTTAAATATAGTAAAAAAACCTCAATATAGTCACAAATCACCCATAATTACTATCACCAAAAAATTTTGATTTTTTTATCAATTTTATTAATAATATACCTCTTTATAATTACTGATTTTTTAAATCATATAATTTATTAGGGAAAGGGGGGTCCCTACTTTTCATGTCCTATATATATATAGTAAATTAGCTAAGGGGCATGCCATTTATTATATAATATTTTTTACTTAGTAGTCACCTCTACCCATGTATGGTGCAATTATTTTATCTAATACTATTTGATTAATATAATATATAGATGTGATTACTACCTCTGACTAGGGTTCCGAAGTTCAGTTCAGTTCAATAGAGGTTCAGGTTCAGGTTTAATGAACCTGAACCTGAACCTGCAATTATTTTATCTAATACTATTTGATTAATATAATATATAGATGTGATTACTACCTCTGACTAGGGTTCCGAAGTTCAGTTCAGTTCAATAGAGGTTCAGGTTCAGGTTTAATGAACCTGAACCTGAACCTGAACCTGCTCTAAAAGTTCAATACTGAACTGAACCTGAACTTAAAATTATTGAACATGAACCTGAACCTGAACTTAAAAAAAGTTCAGTTCAGGTTCAGTTCAAGGTTCATGAACAT
>QKWP01000121.1:1618-83241 GCA_003550325.1 Gigaspora rosea | reverse complement strand
TAATTTTTTTTTTTTTTAAAAAAAAAGAAGCTAATTGAAATTTTCGAATAAAAAAAAAGTTCGATTATATTTTCAAGAAGTTCTTTAATATAATCGTTAATATTCTTAATTTTAAAGTTTAATGCTTCAATAGATGTTTCAGGAAGTGAATGCTGGTTATCCTCAAGGATGTTTTTATATGCCTTCTAAAACCATATAAGTGATTTCGAAATAACACCCATGTACTTCCTAAAATAACCACGTTATATAGTATGTATAGTTTAATGGCTCGTTATTTCAAATAATTTTAATATTTTTGGTTAATTGCTATATACACGTTTTTTTCTATATTTATGCGCAGATTATGCGCTATTAATTATGCGATATCAGCCCTGATATGCAAATTATGCAATTGCATATGCTATGCAATAAATGTCAAGTTTATGCACATATTATGCAATTGCAGATATGCACCAGCCCTACACTGGGCCTTTGTGTAACACAAGTCACGTGTATATATGAAGATCTGCATCAAAAAAGTAAGCGTAATTTTGGGGTACATACAGGAGTATCAAAAAAGTAAGTGCAGGAGTATCAAAAACGTAAGATTTGCCACGGTTAAATTTATCGGTTCACGGACCGAATTTTTCCAAAATATCCGGTTCGTTATAAAGAAAATTGACATGATTCAGAAGAAAATTAAATCTGCCTTTATTTAAAACTATAAAGTTAATATAACTAACTAGTTTCGCCACAACATCTCTTTTTTTAAAATAAAATTCTGAAAATATTCACTTGCGTACTGCGGAATATATGTGATATATATGTACACCGCATATTCCGTCCACACTAATTCGGATTCATTATAATGAAGTGAAAATTTTTTTCCAAAGGTTGCTTGCTATAAAGACGCTCATTTCACAGAATTAGATTCACGTTTGCAAATGGGGTGCCTCGTATTAAAAGGACACATTTTGACAATTTTTCTTATTTGATATCGTAGCTGAAGCTGGAAATTTTAATTACTTAGGTGCATTTTCTTAGCTTAATGATTAGGTTAGGGTTTAGGTTTAGTTTTGATAATAAAAGGGTATACCGTATAGTTCAGAAATTAAGCACCATCCCTAACCCAATTTTTTAATCTCAGATTAGCGGAAGTAATTTGTCCAAAGATCTTATTACAAATTCCGCTAATCTGAGATTAAAAAAATTGGGGTAGAGGGGGTGGTGCTTAATTTCGGAACTTACCGGTAAGTGGATTTTGGTAGGTCTTATATTATTTAAATCGAGCCCCTAATTTCCAGTTTTAGCCGTGACAATTAATTTTTGAATAGGCATTTATTCAATAAAAAAGGTTGTTGTAAGTAACAAATATTAATTATATAATAAAAAAGATCCACAAGATGATCAAATAAAAATTTTATACGTATTGTAACTATTAAGAGGGGGAGTGTATTCGTTTAACCGATTTAACTCTAATAGTACTAGGAGATTAGTTTCTGATTTACTCGAATAAAGGCCTCTTCAGCACTACACTAGTTTACTTCCTTTATTTTCCTTAAGTAAAATCGAAGGGAACTTCTCTTTATTGAAGTCAAATTCATTCACCTAGCTCATTAACGTGCCATCTAACACTCTACGTTAGGGTGGGGCCTCAAACTAATTAAATCAAACATTAGTTAGGGTAATATATGAAGATCATTAATTCGGATTTTTTACAGGCTATATATTTAAATAAAGTTAAATTGCCGACTAGTATTTAAATACACGTAGTTAAATTGCCGATTACATATATATCATTAAATCATTAAATTAATCAGTAATTATATTTATTTGCATAGAGCCGATTTATACGTATAATTAAAATTTAAAAAAAAAACACTTATCAAACTAAATTTACATTTATTGACACAAATAAAAAAAAAAAATTTATACACTTTCATTAGATATTTGTGCTAAAAAATGTAAGTTTAATTTAATATTTAAATATACGGCCTATAAAAAATCCGATATTAATGATCTTCATTTATTGTCACAGATCATAATTTAAAATGAAATCTATATTTTCTACTTAACTTGCTAACCTTCTAAAACCCACTAATACTTGTTTATCATAATTTTTTTTAAAACTAAACCCTAACCCTAACCCCTAACCCTAAAAAGTGCACCCAAAAAAATTTATTTTTTGAGATTTTATACTATAATTTCATTTTAATCTGGATTTCATTTTAATCTGCCACATTTGTCACCCTAAATAATGTTTGATTTAATTAGTTGAGGCCCCACCCTAACTCTACGTGCTATTAACAATGATACTACTAAACCTACCACGTTGACGTGCTATCTAAAATATTCATAATTCTTACCCCTTAACACGCATACGTGCTAACACGTTAACGTGTTATGAAAATGCTAATCATCGGATTTTGACTAACATTTAATGAATTATACAAAAATGGAAATGTAAGTTATCTATACTAAATAAAGAAAAGAGGATCTATGTACATTTACTCAAAAATTGTTGATTGCAAAATGGGCCCTTTGAATACGAGACCCCATATATGTACATCGCCATTCTACATTATGAGCACTTAGAGAAGTGCCGTAATTTTAAGAGAGAGGGGAGGAAGGTTAGCAGTCTATCACATCTACATGATATATATAAATACTATCTATGATTGGCTACTTAGAGATCACCGATCCTCCGACCTTACCATACCTGATATGATAGTTTGTATATTTGACAATTTTTTTATTCTAGCGCTAAATAATCTAGTGATAGAGTAATAATTATCGGTGACCGTGTTTCGCGACATTTTTCGCTATGACTATGTTACCTATCACCTAGTGGAGAGAGGATCTGGTCTTCTAATAAAAGGAAATTACGTAATAAACGGTACTTCCCTTATATTAGAATTATGAAACAAGTGAGTTTAATATTGTATTTAAA
Source organism: Gigaspora rosea (assembly GCA_003550325.1). Classification (NCBI taxonomy): domain Eukaryota; kingdom Fungi; phylum Glomeromycota; class Glomeromycetes; order Diversisporales; family Gigasporaceae; genus Gigaspora; species Gigaspora rosea. The sequence continues at coordinate 80,312 of QKWP01000121.1, read as the reverse complement.
ATCAAGCCTTAATTATATCAAATTGATTAGTTATTTCATAAATGTCGACCAAAAAAAGTCGACTAGTTGGTTTTGGTCAAAATGATTATCTACTGCAAACTCTACTGAAGATGGCTATATACTTTTGAATTTGAGAATAAACAATTTGAGACTTGAATTTGAAATAAAATAAAATAATCACAGATGGTCACCACAGGTCCGAAATTGAATTTCAAAGGGAAATGATTATATGGATCGTATAAGAATTTTCCACAAAATAAAAAAATAATTTATTTTACAAAATGACTTTAACGTAAATCTTAATGCAGAACTTTAATCACGTGCTATTATGCGTAATTATTGCAGTTCCGAAAATATAATTATTCTAAATAATATGCATATTATTTAGAATGAAGATTTGAGTGACGCCAAGGGAAAAATGAAATTTCAATCATATAAATTTATATGAAGCCTCATTTTCACTTGTTATCACTTATTTGGTATTGATTTTGAAATCATACGAATACTTTTTTGAAACCTTGATTTTCACGATCATGAACTACCGCATTTAAACCACCCGAGTCTGGAACATTTCACCAGAATATTTAATTAGTGGATTACGGTATCGGCAATTGTTTATATTACTTATTATTAATAAGTGTTATCGCCAAAATTTTTTATGTTACTGGTAATAAATAATAAGTGAAAATGGTATTTGCAAATCAGATACGTTAATCATAGGCAATATTACGTAAAATAAGTATGGGAAACAAAAAAGTAAATTATTGCTTTTTTCATTTACTTATTGGCCTTATTGGCACAGGATTTACGGTTCATAATGGAACCGCGTGTAAATAGTTATTCATTACATACCATAAATGTGATTTTATTACCTTATCCATCTCAGACGGGCCATTTATTAACCAACTGAGTTTAAAATTGAGTCATTGCAAAAAAGGCACGTAAATCCCATAAAAAACAATTAGTAAAACAGGGAATAATAGTCAATTATTTTCAATAATTCTTTGTCTTCACTCCAATCAGAGCCGAAAAATTCGAAAGTGTTTACAAAAAGGCACGATCGCAGCTCACTATAGCATGGGAAATTCACGATATTTTCCATATTTTCGTTTTCGGAGTAACTAACCTGAATTATCAGATTCTTCGATTTTCCATATCATCTGGAAATCACATTTCTGTAATGACACAAAACGACTCCACATGTAGTTCTATCTACAAATTGTGTGATTTGATTGGCTGAAATTTTTTTGCTCGTCAAATCACGTGAATTATGTTACACAAACCTATTATTTAATTCGCTACCGCCAGTTGTGGATATTTCTATATTAGGGGTCGTCTAAAGCGGGGGCAAATTCACGTGATCACAACCAATCAAATTACAGAATTTTGATGATCGCCGGCGAAGCAAAACAAGAAACAAAACCGAGAAACCTAAAAAATATACGATTTTGCCTATATATAACTATCTAAAACCCAACCTAACCCTAATATAAAATGATCCTAACCCTAAAGTTAATCGAGAAAATTATTAAGAAATATGAATTGCCCCCACTTTAGACGTCCCTCTATATTAGGCAAGATAGTTAATTTTGAGGTATCGCGATCGATACTAGACATTGTACCCGGATTATATACTTATCCGCAACTTTCCGGCGAACATGTTTTTCTGTTTGTTGATTTACTTTTCCGAAACTTGCCGAGTAAAGGTTGGCCATAGATCGACGTTGGTCCAAGATTTGACCTAGATTTATGATTGATCTAAGTCAACAATAAATATAATACGAAACAACCTAACCCTGCCATATTTTTTATACATACACGTGACAGAAAAATGCGAGTTTCGGTATAGTAATCATCAACCATACTAAATATTTGGAACGCTTGAAGATTTTAAATACGAATTCTCATCTTTTAGTTAAATGGTTCGAAAATTCTGATTAAAACGACCAAAAAGCACAATTTTCAAGCCATTTTATTCAGTAATAGTGTATTAAAATTTTATAATTCAAAATAATATTGTCTATATACTGTACTTTTAACAAACATATCTTAGTATCATCAAACATCAAAATGTACAAAAAAAAAGGGGGAATTTAAAAAAAAAAACAAAAAAACAAAATAAATATTTACTTAGTGACAGGAATCAATGCATTTTGTTGAATTCATTCTTGCATTTGTATATCTAATTTTTGTTTTTTTTTTTATCTATATCTTAGCAATATATATTTATATTTTTACTATAAAATCATATTTATCTTGTTACCATCTTCGAAGTACCAAGTATTCACACAAACCTATCACAGGAATTCCAGATTTCTGTAAATAACACCATATTACGGTTTATGTTTTATAGTGCTAATTAAAAACTTTAATGCTAATTAAAATATTATATCACTTTTCATTGATATAAATCAATCAGTGAACACATCGCTTACACGTTATATCTCTAAAGATATAAGTATATTTGATGTTACATAAAATGTATATGTTTTTCAAGGGATGCGTGAATTACAGGAAATCGATCTGCAATTTTGAAAAAAAAAGAAAAAAAAAAAAAAAAAAAAGAATCTACCGGCTAAGCCGAAAATTAGCTTCAGCCGATTTTTTCATTCTTGGTCACTATCATCTTCATCAACTCTGACTTTTCTTTTTCTAAAAGGGCATAATCCAGGTGGTGATGTTTTTGTTCCAACATATGGGAAATACCATCTAGCACTTGGTACAACAGAATCTGTAGATTTTATTAAAGGGGTTGACCGAACCTTGGAAGAACTAAGGGGCTTTTCACATGTTGAAGGAAAAACGTCGGATGGACGGTCTTTAGTTTTAATTGTTTCACCAGAATCTTTAACAATAGACTTTTCATCACCTTTAGCATTAACATCAACTGATGAAGGATTTTCAGTTTTTTCTGTGAATTCACTATCTTCTTCAGCGGAATAAAAAGTTTCATCGTGTGTTGAAGTATCATCCATTTCTCCAACTATATTTGCATTTACATTCAAATTCATTTCTATATCTTTATCATCTCTTGATGATTTTGATGAATTAGGTGTAAGAGTAGTTGATACCTTAAATTCATCATGATTAAGTTTTACTCTTTTCTTATCATTTCGATTCAAATTCATTTCTTGTGGTGGTTGTGAAGTCCCAACGACCTTTTTTTTTTTTGAATTTGGTAAATTATTAAAATCGGTATCAACTTTTTTTCCTTTATTATAAGATTGATTCTTAGAAATTGAATCTATATCGGACCTCACGATACGAATAACATTACTTTGAGAGTTTCTAGAAGATTGAGGGTTCATAATGGCAGTATCCGGACCAGGACTAACGGTACCCCCGGATTGTCGGACATTTTGTTGTTTATTTATGTATCCAGGTCGATACGGAAAATCTAACTTTTTTGTATTATCAGGTTTGTTTATAGGAAATTTTCTAATCATTGATGGTAATGGAGGAGCGGTAGGTGAACGTTGTTCACGTGGAGTTAACGGAGTTGATAATAATGGCACGTTAGATCCGTTAAATGGGGAAGGAGAAATGATATCACCTGAAAAACCATCAGGAATATTTTTAATCAATTGTGATTTATTATTATTATTAATTGGAGAAGGTTTTTGGGTCTTCAAAGTTGCAGCAGGAGATTTTGGAGTTAATAATTGAGGTGGAGGGGCTTGTGGATGGGCTTTTGAAGAAGCTTTTGAAGTAGTTTTTTGAGATGCTTTTTGAGACGCTTTTTGTTCAATTTGAATAGGAATTTTTTCTTCAACAATACACAAATTACTCTTTGACATCGCAAGCTTTGCACTTTCATACATCGCCTTTTCGTCCTCATGCTTTTTATGATAAGGCTACATTTGTGATTAAAAAAAAAAAAGTTAACAAATGATAATTTGAAAAAATAAAAAAATAAAAAATAAAAAAAAATAAAAATAAAAAAAAAATAAAAAGAAAAAAATACTAATGATAATAATCATGTTATTTTTAATAATAAATTAATACCATTTTTTCTCTTTTAGACATGTTCTTCCATCTGGCACCAATAGCAGCTGAAATTTCTCCAAACTTCATCCTTGGATTTTTTGCTTTTGTCTCTTCATATACTTCGTTCATGAAAATCATATAACCGTTTCTCGGTCGTTTAAGTCTTTCATGAGGTTGTAACATACTATTATCGGCATCGGAATCAGAGGAGAATTTTTTCTTATATTTTCTCTTTGGTTTTTGATTTTCAAAACTGCTTTCATATTCGAATAGAGTTTGTGAAGCGCGCCTCCAAGAATCAGCAGCCATATTATAAGCTTCAGCGGCCTTTGGATAAAAAGACGAGAATAAATTTAAAATTAAAAAAAATTTTTTTTTTTTTATAATCATCAATTAATTATTAATACACACTGCAGCAGTCTTCATGGACATTGCATCCAAAACTTCATGATTTAAAATCATTGAATTGGCACGATTAAAATTTGCCAAGTCACCATTAGGGACTAATTGAATTTGTGGGCCACCCGGATAACTAATAGGAACAACCGAGAACACATCACTTATAGCAGGTAAAGTTTGACTTGATCGATTGTTGTTTGAACCGAACGATTTATGATCCGAATGATTAGAATTATTGGACGTATCGGAGTTGAGAATGTTCGCGATGCTTGCTTTGTTACTCATGGGGAATTTTTTTTTTTACACAATACAAACTAAAAAAAGTCAGGTAATAAAAAAAAAATATATCAATATATACGTTTATATATATTGTCAAGTATTAATCTATGGTATTAAAAGTTGAGTTTTTTTTAAAGAAAAATATAGGAAACTATTTTTAACTAGTTCAAGTATCTAAAATATTTGAAAATATTTGAAAATATTTGAAAATATTTGAAAATATTTGATATTTGATCGTTTATAAAAGAAACTTTAATCTTCTTGCTTAAAATATTTCATATAAACTTACCTTTTAACTTGTTAAGATAAGGAAACAAGCAGGTAAAAAAAACGCAAATGTTTTTTTTTTGTCAAGAGTCAATCTTTTCACCTTGTTCTCAGTAAAAAATATCTTTCATATCATAAAAAGTATCTTATCTTGGGTGTCTTTAAAAAGCAAAGAAAAAAAAAATTTATTGGTTTAAAAGTAACATTGATAAATAAATGTGGATTTATATTACAATATTTTATTTAACAACGATAAAGTAAAAGCAGCAGATAGTAGCTTTTTTTAATTTATCATTGTGGCACGTGATGTTAGAAGATCCACTCGTAATATTTTCAGTTAAATGAGTAATACGTAAATAATAATAAATAAATAATATATAATAATAATAATAATAGTAATAATAATACATATTTAAGGTAAAAAAAAGTTATGCAGTTTAGAGGTATTATTGTAATGGTACGTACGTAAACATTATCTAAATATTTTGAGCATTCGGTGGCAAAAAATGAAGTAACAAAAATTTATATTATATAGTATAGTATTGTATAAATAATAATAATAGTAATAATAAATAATATATAAATATATATGTATATATAATATATATATATTCTGTTATAAAATTTTTTTAAATAACATAATATACCCGGTATTAAAAAAAGTCCTGATATTGAAAAAATTATCCGTAAATATACACAGTATATATATATATATATAAATATATATAAATATATATAAATAAAAAGAGTACGAGATTTTCGCATTTACATAGGTTGAAAATTCGTACGGCTCATAATATAAAAGTATAAAGATTTACATGCGTGCGTTGCGTACGTAGTGCGTACGCACTTTACGTACCAGATTACAAAACGGAATATACACTATTTCTCAAAAGTTACCTTAGGGTAAAATAAATATGGGGTTTAAAATTAACACAATTTTGGTTAAATTATTCACTTTTTTTGACAAAGATTTTCAACCAACAGTCAAATTTGACGGTTTTTTTATATAAATATGGAAAGATTAACCTTATTCGAAATAATGTACGGTATATATATATCGATAAATATACTTTCTTTAAATTATCCCTTTTTTGATAAGAAACCATGATAACGGTACGGTAATATAAACTCACCGTAATTATTATATTTTCACCGTAGTTATCATATTTCACCGTAATTATCATATTTTCCCGTAATTATCATATTTAATCACCGTAATTTAGTATATATTCGGTATCAATGGTGTTTCCTATTCTTGATATTCTTGATACTAAAGATAAATATTAATAAGTTCTAAGGATAAAATTTGACCAAATAATATGTATTGTCTATCCAATATCGTTATATTCTTATGTATTCGTACATTAGCATGCAGCTTAATCTTTAATACATAATTCGTAAAAGTTAGAGAATGTATGCATAAAATAATCTTGCATTATAATAATGAATCCTATTTCAGTCATTTCATAAAGGATAGCTCTATATCGATATTTTTAAGTTACCTACATACGTACCGGTACCTAGGTACATACGTACGTACTCACAAATAAGGAGATTTTGAGTTTTTCAGATTTCCTGCACTGTACATAGATACGTAGATACACACCTACGTATAATAAGTAAAAATGAATCATTATGAACAAATGATCAAAAAAAATGATCAAAGATAGTAGTTCCGTTTGTTGGGCCGTGGCTGAAATGTTTTTGCAGCCCCATTTTTTAATCTCACAAATAACTTTCCTATTAAGGTTCATCTCATAAATTGGGAATATTAATATATGTTATATATATAATATATATATATATCTGATATATATCTGATATATATCTGATATATATCTGATATATATCTGATATACATATATTTATATGTATATTTTTTTTGAAATCATAGATATATATAAAAAAAAAAAAAAAAAGCAAACATACCAAATATATACGTAACGCCTACACATAAGCCCAATATGATAACATATTAGAATAGAATGAAAAGTGTGATAATGGGAAAGGCTTTCTTTTTTTGTACAAATGATTTAAATTAATATTTATGTAAGTACGTAAGCGATATTCCAGAGAATATTCCCCGGCTATTAAAGTTTATACATACGTACGTGTCTTACGTAGATTGGATTTGGATTTATTTATCTTATAAAATGGAATATCAAATGCAATCCAATGCTACGTTATTGTCCACTATAGGTAATTAGAATAGTGGAAAACCAATCAAATTTCTTAATTTTGGTGTCACGCGTTTGTTTATTTAAACAATTCGGATAAACAAATAATATGGTTCATTGTAAAATGCTGCCCAATTTCCCTCTTTGGAAATTTTGTTCGGGTAATATTATTTGAATTCAACTCAAAAACATGTTAAAACACGATCGAGGAAAAGCCGGGTAATATCAATATTGAATGATGATGATCTCATGTGCGTGCAGGCAACTGCACCAGGGACCGTCAAAAATTTTCCGAAATTTTTAATAAAAACAATGCAGATTTTTAAAAATTGGCCAATCAGAATGCAAAACAATATCACGTTACACCTGACTCATATTCTGATTGGTAGTAATGAATCACGTTATGATTATGCGAAAATTTCTTATAATTCTTAACTTGGGTATCGCAAAAATATTATTCTTGATGGATCGGCAGTACTGTTCTTGATTGAATTAAAAAAAAATCTATTTTGAGTAATGTTCTTGATAGGGTTCTAAAAACGAACCCTAATCCTAATTTTTTTTATATATTTTTGATATAGTAGTATTATATTTTAGAGGTCCTTTTTTAGAACCTATCAAGAACAGTATGTAAATCGATTTTTTCTATGCACACATCAAGAAAAGTAACGACGATCCATCAAGGATGGCATTTTTGCCTTGGTATCTTTTTGTTTTTGCCTTATAATAAAAATATGAATCTCCGGAATTAGATTCAACTTTTTTTTTTTTTACAAAATTATATAAAAATGGGATGTCGCAAAGTTATACTTCAATCCCAGGCACAAGAACTTGACATAATTTAACATAATTTGAATTTTGTTGCGACAAAAGAATGAAATTTATCATGTTATGCAAAAATGTTCGAAATTTATTGAAATCTTTTCAAAATATTTTAAAATTATCGAAATAATGTTTGTACATATTGTCCGATCACGTGATGCACCTCGCCTAAGTTTCAAAACTTTATGCAAAGGTACCTTTGAAAGAACTTTGCTTTTGAATATCTATATTTGTAACAATTTTAACCTTAACTGACATGTAGGATTCGAAAATGTCTCAAAACATGAAATTATTTAGGAAATATTCTATGCCTAATAAGTGATCCCCTTCTTTGGTCATTATTGGTCGTTAAACCTAATAAAAATAATTTTAATAATTAATTCAGATTAAAGATCAAATATTTTATATTTCATAGTTATTCAATTAATTGTCTTAATCGATCAGTCAATACAATACCTTTTTAATTTGAAGTATTTAGTATGTGTTTTGTTCAAAGCTTGAAAAAAAAACCAAAAATTTAATTTTTATCTAAGTTTAAAGATTTCTCGGTAAGAGCCCAGCTTATCCTGTAGACTTCGAAAATGACCTCAAGCATCGAGATTATCTAGGTTCTTAGTGAAATGCCTTTACTAAAAGCCCAAAAATACAAAATACATCAGTAGACTCAATTGCAATGTTAAAAAAAACTTTCGAATTACTGTATACAAGTTTGTTCTCAAGCATCAAGATTGTTGAAGTTCTATCACTTAAAAAAAACAAAACGGTTAATTAAGTAAACTTTTAATAAATACCCAATTAATTTCAATGCTAAAGACATTTTCGAATTCACAAATCTGTAAGCTCTTATTGAAACTACTGTCGAGTGAATTGTGTCATGTGACCGAGCCAGTAGATCACGTGACATACGGCATTCTCGTGCTCTTTTTATTTGGCATATTAATTATTGAGGATTTATTGTTGAATTTTTTTCCATTTAAAATTCGACATAGCAAAAAATGCTATTTAAAAAATCTAGGAGAAAGCTACGGACTAGGGCTTACCATTTTCTGTTATGACAGACCCTAAATTCTGCCTGCTTTACAATTCGATTTATACAAATTCTGCGATAAATTATAATTATGGCGAATCAGGTAAGATATGCGAAATTTATGATCACCAAAATTATAATTTATAAATTTCATCACAACTTATCTGTTATATGCACAGATTATGCTCTATTAATTATACGAAAAAATAGGCCTAATTTGCGAATATACTATCGCATATGCTTCTGCCATAACATCGCTATCGCAAATCGGCGCTAGCCCTACTACGGACACAACATATCTTTGCTTAAATTTTTTAAAAAAATTGGCGTAACTTCTATTTTGATAGGCGTTTTGATTTTTTTATCTAACTTTGAACGCCACCGACCAAATTTGATGAAATTGTTTGTTTGAATTCTATAGATTCATTAGATTCATTGAATTTGATAAGGTATTTATAGAGATATCTAGATATCTTTGCTCAAATTTTTTAAAAAAATTGGCCATTTTGATAGGCGTTTGGATTTTCTCTAACTTTGAGCAAAGATAAAAATTGTTTTTATTTGAGTTCTATGGATTCATAGAATTCAAATAAAAAATTTCGCCGAATTTGGTCAGGGGTATCGAGATAAAAATTTTATTTTTCCTTTACTGCCCATATGCACTTCCGTAGATCCTCTGATTGGTTTGAAGTCACGTTAAAGCAAGCAAGGCTCTCATTGGTCGATAAACGGTAAGTCACGTGAATAGTGTGTTCATAGTAATCCCCAAAATCTATTTATTGATTTAAAGGCGCAACTTTTTTTGTTAATTTTAAAAACCAAATTATCATAAAGTTATTTTGCGCGTCAGGCTTTCATATAAAGATAGATTAATGATAAATAATTGATAAATAATGGGTGAGAAAAAGCAAGCAAGCCATACTTTCGGATTTACCTTTATTAGATGATTCATGATCTTTACTGTCAAAAAGTCGTAATATAACATTAAATCTTTTAATATATATACTTTATAGTAATTCATATATAACAATGTTTGTGCAACTTTCTAAATCCTTTTTAATAGTTCTCAAATAATTGATCGGACTATAAAAGTTTTGTTTAACAGAAACAGTAACATCCAACTTGTCCTGATCTGGCTAGTTAAACTTAATAAACGTGATTAAGAAGCAATATTACAAGTTTTATTCAAGGGTCCGTAGAACTTTAGTTACTCTTTGTTGATTTTTACCCGCGCTCTCTTTTTAATAAATAATGAAATTTGTTGGCGTAATTAAATCAAAAAGTGCCATGTTTTCTAACATTAGAAACGTCTAAGTTTGTGCGTCTCTCCTCTATTTATTGCTTATCATTCTTTATTTGTATTAGCTTGGAATAGTTATGTGCATGATTAAACAAAGAAAAATCTAATTCGGATTTATTTGAGTTTCTCTTGGCTAATTCTTTCCTTTGAATCAAAAACGTTTGTATAAGTATAAAAGTGTCCAAACTTAAAAAATTATCAAACAAATTACCTTATTGATAATATGAATGACCAATATTGCCAGGAAAAAAACAAGAATTTCCAAGTAGTATGTCTTCTTGTGATTAAAAAAAAAAATGAAGGTTACATGCCATTGGGGAGCACAAAGTGTCGGTTCCTTAATATGGTTACTATTTTAGAGACATTAAAGTCAAGTGGTAATACAATTATTTGTATTGATACACAATTGCTTTACTCTTTTTTAATTAACACAACACTTAGCTAAAACATATTCCATCGTTGTTTATGTAATCGGGCGTTAACAAATAATAAAACTAAAATACGATATAAAAAACTTAGTTTATAGTACATGTATAAAACATCTGACATTTCAATGTTACAGTATTTTTTAAAGTTAATGGTACTGTACTAATATTATATACTTCATTTACAATATGTAGTTAATTGTAGTTAATTGTAGTTAATAAGTTGAGAATAAAGCATATCGATACATTTATTATAACTCTAGTCTTGCCAAATAATGTAAATAATTATTTTAAAATCACCAATTTTTACTATTTCTTTATCAAAGTTATATTTAATTAACTATAGTTAAACACCTCCAATAAATTTGATATAGAATCTGATTGGCTAATTTGATCAGATAGACGAATCAGATTCTTTGTTGAGTCCATTAATGGAGGTACTTGAAAACGCTCTTAAGAGTAATATATTCACTGAATCATCTAAACTACTGTACTGTTGCAAATGTTTTAAGATTTTTATAATAAATCTAATTGAAACTGAAAATGTGGTGATATTAAACCTTTTACAAGCACTAATTCAATATTATTTCATTCTTAGCATGTTCTAAAAAAAAAAAATTATAAAACTTAAATTTATAAACTTTATGTTTAATAAGTACTGTATTAAGTTAATATATAAATGCTAATAAAACGCATTTACAGTATAGTGTTTTGGCATCTAGTATCAGGTATGTATTTTTAATTTTTAACTTACATTGTTTTGTGTCAGAATTAGATTTCAAAGTTGGATTTAAGGTTTGAGAAGGATTTAAAGAACATAAACCAGTTTTGTTTAGAAACCACATATACAGTAGATATAGAACGCCATAAATACGTTTTAATAAAAGTTTTAATAAAATGTGATAATCTAAAATGAAGCTGATTAAAATAGAAATATTAGTTAATATGAAATTACGCGCCGTGATAAAATTTTTCGAAGAGCATTTATTTAGAATTTTAGTTATAATAATATATGAGTTTTAGGGAGTTAAATAGAGACCCTAAATTTCATATGATTTCATTTTGATATCCGATAATACAGCAATAACAATAACAATAACAATAAAATCTTAATGATCATTTTAGCATTTAATATTACTAATGCTAATTACATCACATTCTTTTCAAACTTAATGGATTCTTTTATGGAATTGTCTAAAAAACTAATTAATTAAATTACAATTCTTTAATAGTAAGAGATTAAACTATTTGCGGACACATATCGATTTTTTTTTTAGTCTTATATCTATAACTTATGTGCGCCCTAAAATCAATATCCACTTTAAGTATTTTTAATGAATTATTATTAATCAAATTAGGTAAATCATTGAATGGTTTAAATACTGTGTGAACCGTTTAAACTTATAAAGAAATTCACAAGTTTTTTCTATAATCGTAATATTTTTGACATAAACATTAAAAAAGAAAAGTTCGTTCACATGTTAATAAAACTTGCTAAACATGACATAAATAAATAAATATTATTTATTGTATTATTTATTGTATTATTTATTGTATTATTTTTATTGTATTAAAAAATCTATTTCAGTAACCAAAAATTTAATTGCAATAGTATTTATCGATTTAGACAAATTAAAAACATATATATACTCCTGTGAATTTGCTTCTATATATTTAGTATATTTGTTTCTCTGTTTATGATCAAAAAGACTGCATTTTAGTGTGCTGCTGATTACGTTATTACTATTTTGGGTAATGCATAACTTATCACACTCGGCAACAATGACACAAAATATGTTAAATAGAAAATTTATCTGCAAAAGCTACAATTTCAAATTTGATAATGATTGAGCTTTTAAATTGGCCATAATATTTTCAAATTAAGATAAGTATTACTTTTTTAAATTTTAATATGGTCAAATTGAATATAATACTGTAGTAAAAAAATTGCATATATCTTACTTGTTCTTGCAGTAGATTTCATTGAGATCTCTGTAATAATATCTATAATATTGTACAAAAATTTAGTTAGTCTGTCTAGTATCGCATGATCATAATTGAGCCCGTCATTAAGTGACGGGCCTGATACCTAGCTTTCGATAACAAATGAATCTCAAGATTAAGTTTTTTTTAATCGAGTTTACTAAATCACATTAGTGGCGTTGAACATCACGTTTATCATATCACAAAAACTAGTAATAGGTGTTGGTACCTCTGTACCTGATATGTAATAGTATTGGTAAAAGTATGCAGCGCTTCCAAACCACTTAATTCTAACCCTAGCTCCTAAAAAATCTTAAAACCAAATTTTTAGTCAAAAAATAAATACTGCATTCAGTATCAGGGGGAAGGAAAATGATAAAATCCAAAGGGGAAGTACTTATAATAATGATTCTTAGACAGGGGATTGGACAAAAAGTGAGTATATAGTAAAGTAGTACGGTACGGAAACGCAAATTAGGACGGACGTGTAGAATTCATGATAGCACGTACGGTTTATAAAGAAAAAATTCGTCAAATTAAAGTTAATTTTTCTACTAACCCAACCCGAAAAAAAAGACTATATTAGCGCTTACCCTAACCCTAACCATAAAAAAGGGTTACATATAAAAATTAAATTTTGCAAGTCTACATTAACCGTTCGTACGATCAAAATTTAGTATAATTTTCGTATGAGTAATTACACAACCCTATTTGATATATTAAATGGCAATAATGAAGGTTTAATTTGGTATATAGGGTACTATTCTAGGGGTACTAAATGCAGTGCATTATTATATTATATTATATTATTTATTTATTTATTTATTCAATTTAAATAAAAAAGCCAACTTACTTCTATTTTTTTAATATTACATTATATAAATTAGAAATTCGGTGTCAGTTGATTAATTTTCTTATAATTTAAATAAAAAAACATGTATGTATGTCTATCTAATTCATAGAGAGCAGCCTTCTTTAAAGTAATATTCACATGAAGACACTGAAAATACAAATTTTCAATGATGATAATACAGTAAGTAATCCACCTACCTACCCGTTAGCGTTAACTACCCGTTAACCCCTAGAACCAAATCCTGTGTATTGTGGTGGCTTATCTCTACTAATTAGTAATAATAATGATATATTGGATCAAATACATACAATTGCGACACCACCTGAACAAATCTCTTTAAACATTTTCCGAAATCATAAAAATAAATCAATCCTTGTTATAGTAAATTTACGGCATGTAACGGATTATTGAAAAAGTTCTAGAATCATAAAACAAGAAAATTAATCGTTATCATTGAGATGATCTAAAATCAGTTGTTACACAACTTAAATATAGTTTATGCATGCTCTTCTCCCAAGTTTTCTTTCGGGCATCGCCTAAATATTTTTGCCATAGTAATGAGAATTAACAATTAAAATAATTAAAATGTATGTATCTATTCACAAAAATTCGTAAAATAATTGTATAGATATTGTATAGATATTGTATAGATATTACAATATTATATAAAGATCAATAAAATTTTATTTATGTTTGAAAATTTCTAGAAAATTAAAAATGGTAAATAAAAGATATGATACAAAAATTTATAATGTTTTAAATTTTTTAAATTTATAAAATTTTTGAGTTTTATTATATAATTAATAAACCTTTCTAAACGTGATCACTCACTTTAGTTACGCAGTTTCGAACTCATAAGTTATCCCCGATACAGGTTATACATATAAATTTTGTTATATAATTGCTTTGGAGTAGTTTGAAAGTTGCTTATCAATTATATGGCATGTTTATACATAACTTGTATATTATAATTATTAAATAAACACCTAAGATTTTTTTTTTCTTGCTAAAAAAAAAAAAAATAATAATTACATACAGTATGTGGTGGTTTAAAGTAGATAATAGAAGACAAACAGAAATCCATTAAGAGGTCATTAGGTATGCAACAATTATATCTTGGGTAATTGGATATAAGCAAAAAAATTTACTGAAAAAGTATAACTGATATATATCGGTTGTTTACACAACATCAGTTATACTTTTACAGTAAATTTTTTTGCTTATAACGATAATAAATTACCCAGGACAGAACTGATTTATTCTCTACATCCACGCCACAAACTTTCATGTACTCATTTTAAAATGAACCCCTTTTTTATTTTATGCATTGTTGTAAAGATTAAAATGGGTAATACCGTACTTATGCTCAAATCATTTAAATAGATATAATTAGATATATGTATTAGTACATGAAAAAAAAAGTTATATGCGAATGGGATTGGCCAGAGGATAATCAATGTGATATTATGATATTAATAAACATTTCATTATAGTTAGTGAATTCATTATTAACTTTAATAGTCCCGATTTCTTCATTATAATTAAAGTAACTTGTACTACTACGTAAAGCTTTTGCCGTTAAAATTCTACGACTGGAAGGCTTTGAAATCTCGGATGCAAGCTTGTCTCCTGGGTGAAACCGGGTTATTAAAAGAACTGCATTAGATAACCCAAATACAGTATATTATTTCGAGTTTATTTACCGTTATTATATTTCTTAGCTGCATGCTGCAACCAATCTGGTCTGATTCACAAAATAGCTTATTTTCCACGGAATTTCCGTGGAATTTCCGTGAAAATCTCTACCGGGTCATATCTTTAGACCGAGAGTAGGCCGGATTTGACCGACATATTCCCGACAATTTTTAAATGATGGAAAAATCTAAATTATCTAGTTTAATAACTAACTAAAATTTTCAAAATTTGACAATGATATTTTACTGTACACCATATATTGTTTATGATATAACGTTTAAAAGTAAACCTCCCAATTGGAACCAAAAATTCAGTGAAGTATCTTTTGCAACGTTTTGGTCGTTCTTAATAGGTAAAAATACCTTCACTGCGTGAAACAAAAAATAAATGATTAAAAATTTTACCTAAATTTGTTATCATTATTATTATTGAAAACCAAATTTTTTTTTTTAAATTAAATTTACGTGTCCATGTAGTTTGATAGTCCTTCTCTAAAAAAACGGTCTTCAAACACTATCTACCGTGCATTACAATTTTTTTATTAATCTCGTATTTATACATTAGATTAGATTTTGGAAGGTCCATGATTATAGATTAATAATGTTGAAATTGGTAAAATTCGATTTCTAATAATTAGACCTAAATTTCATTATCTTAATATAAAAATATATTAAAATTTGCAATTATGGTGAAATCATGGTGGCAAAAACATTTGTTCTTGACCCACTTGACCCATTTTTCTTGACCCTCTCTCTAAAAATAAAAAAAAATTACTATCGTTTTGACCAATGTTAGATAATATGATAGGAACGGGACAGATCTGCTGGATGCATGTGACTTCGGATCAGAATGAATTATCATTATTGTAATAATGATAATGATTTTTCTCTTTATTGTTACTATCGTTATTGTCGAAGCAGTTTTTTTTTTCATTCGAAATTTTTATAAGCAACATTAAAATATTCTATTCGAAATTGTGATAACTTCCAGAATTCTATCCAAAAGATAGATCTTCACGATATCTTATGGCTAAAGAACTTTTAGAGACAGTCTAAATAATACTTTTAGTTGAAAAATATTCGTTCAAAAATTTATATTAGAAATTAAATTATCATATAACGATTTTATGCGTAATAATTAAAAATTGCAATTACATTTTGTTCGATGCTTAAACTTTTTAGTACACAATAGAAATTTTATTTATTAAAGGTTCAAAATATTTTTATAATATTATTACGCTGTAAATAAATTCTAAGTGACGATATACTTGCGATAATAAAGGGAGTTCACAAAATACACTAATGCTAAAGACATTTTTTACGGGCAACGCTAGGGTCATTGTTATATCCCCTATCATAACTTAATATGGGTCAATAATTTTTAGAATGGGTCAGAACAAACATGATGAAATCATAAAAAAAAAAAAAAAAATTTCAGTCAAACCTTGTATATTCTTCAGGTTGGGAAACAAGATTATAAAAAGTTATGACTATATAAAGGTCAAAATCTATATATAATCTTTGGACTAATCTTTGCTAGGGAAATGACCCTTCATGATTATGTAGATTTTATGTAGCCATTCAATGATCAAATTCAAACAATCTTTTTTTTTATTTTCTAGAGCTCATTAAGTTCTGCAAAATAAAAAAAGGTTTGTTTGAATTGGATCATTAGATAGCTAGCAAAGATCCCAAACATCAAGGTTGTGACTATATCAAGAATGAGGTCAGGTTGTTATTTTAAACCTAACACTATCAACGTAGCAAGATCTATCACTCAAAGTCTTGACTTATATTCTGTAAAAGAATTTATCTGGAATTTCAAATTTCTTTGGAATAGATAAGTTGATAAGTTGCCGTAATTTATATTTCGTAGTAATTACAATACTAAGTTTTACCAATTTTATAATTATCAGTGCAAAGCTCAACGTAGTAAAGTCGTATTCTATTAATTAAGATGAAAAGATCGGAATGAAAATTTCTGAGTCGAAGCACATTATTCATCAGCTCTATAACTGATAAGCAATTCTTTACATGAAAATAGTCAATAATAAATGTTGAAACCAGAGATGGCACCGAAACCCTTTTTGGCGATTCCGAAAGTTTCGGGTTTCGGATTATAGCTTCCGAAACCTTATCCGAAACTCGAAACCTCAACCGAAACCCGAAACCTCAACCGAAACCTGAAACCTCAACCGAAACCCCGAAACTGCCAAAGCATCAATAATTTATTTGTTTATTCTCTCCAAAGTTGGCGCCGAAACCCTTTTGTGCCAAATCCAAAAGTTTCGGGCTTCGGATTATAACTTCAGAAACCTTATCCGAAACTCGAAACCTCACCCGACACCCGAAACCTCATTCGAAACCCGAAACCTCACCTGAACGCCAAAAACTACCCAAACTTCCATATACGTTTATTGCGTTAATGTATTATATATCTCTTTCAAATGCACTGATGTATGCTATGTATCTCTTCAATATACATTAATCGCATTGATGTATGTTATATACCTCCTTAAAGAATACAATGAAATTCGAATATCCAGCGCCATTTGGGCTGGAATGCATCCAACAATTTATTGCATGCGTGCAGTCCTTTTTGTTGTTATGATTCACAAGTATAACATGAAAGTTATAATTCAGGAGTTTATATTCTGATAATCAAGGTTGATTTTGCAAGCATCAGTTTTTTTACTTTACTACGTAAAAACTGGTACAATATCAAGTAATAATAAATAATTAGTACGTCCATATCTAAGTTACCACAAAAAATTAAATAAATTGTTGGTATCAAAAGTCATCAAATATTTATCGATTCATCATTGGCAATTTTTTCTATCGCCCTAGAATTTTGAAATCAATTGTAATAACGGTATGATATTAAAAATAAAGTTGACCAGCTTAAAAAAACCCCGAACAAACCGAGGCAGTGAAAAAAACATAATTAAAAAAATGATCTATATAATGTTATAATTTATTCAAAAATAATTTTACATTTTTAGTTCATTAAAAATAAATCAACTTATAATAAATTTTAAAGGCTTCAATATTATATTTGAGTTTCGGATTATAGGTTTGGGTTTCGGATTATAGTTTCGGGGTTTCGGGTTTCGGGGTTTCGATTTTTTTTAAAAAATCCGAAACTAGTTTCGGATTAGAACCCTTCCGAAACTAGTTTCGGGTAGGTTTCGTTTCGACGCCATGTTTGGTTGAAACCCAATTATTATAAAAACAGAGGAAAAATTACCGGGACATTTTTATGGATTTGTCAAAAGTAAGGTAGTGAATTTACAAAGCAGCATGGTTAATACCGTAGAAAACGCTTCATCCGCTTCATATATGTGAATTTTTCATATTGTAAAAGTAAACTCTGTAAAGAACTTTCAATTGTATAACATGATTTATTTCAACATTATCAAATTAATTAAAATTTTAAAAAATTATCTTTTGTCATTTATTTGGAAAAGCAAATGTTAAAGTAGAATATTGTTGCTTAATGTTAAATGGGACTGTTTACACCTTCATTAAATATACTAAAAGAAAACCTTGAGGTGGAAACGGAATTTAAATAACTTTGGAATTTTTTAGTTAAAATAGATAGAGTTAGGGTATAGGTTTATATATTATAAATTCTAACTAAAACCACTTTCCACTTACAACATGGTTCTAAACAACCCAGATCGAATCGGAATTTTAAATTGGAGAAATTTTGATAGTTTATCGCTGGTTTCAAATTTCATATTAGGCGAGAAATAAATTTTATGAACCCTACGAATCTTGTATATTATCATTATTTCACAACTTTAATACTCTAATATGAAGGATTCACTCACACTAATTTGAAAACAGCATTATCTGTTTGTTTTCTACGGTACTGTATCTTCGATTCATTTTCTATATTTACATTATTTACATATCACTTATGTCACTTCCAAATATCTAATCGACGTGTCTATGTTATGCGTCATTTATTGATTCCTGTCATTCAAGGATTGACATGAAAATATTTGTGAATCCAAGAATAACGTTATACTTTGAAATTGGTATCGGTATGAAGTTTACCAATAAAAAAATATATATATATCATATTTAAATAAAACATCATTCGTATTGTTATTTATTCTTGTATCGGCCACGCAAAACACAGCCACACCTCCTCGAACATTTTGAATTATTTTTTTCGGCAAGTGCATGTTTTTGTTTCACAACTGGTTTTTTGGCAGTGACCGTTATAAATTTTTTTTGGATTTAATTTTTTGTATGGAAGATTTAAGATTTGGATCAGGATAACAACAAAAATAATACTTTTTTCCTGTTTGCCTTCATGTTAATAAAAAATTCACATCTCATTTAAGTAAATTAAGCTCTTCTGTCATACTGATACGAAGTATCTTAAAAGTATTAGTAATCCAGCTTTTAATCGTGCTAAAGGTTTGAATTTTTTAATTTAAACATTCATTATAGCGATTAATACCCATTAAGCTTCGATTTTTCTTTGGTTGTCATGCTTTTTTGATATTCTATCGAAGGATTCACGAGACAGAACACTATATGTTTGCGGCTCCATAATATCAATAAAGAAAAAAAACCCCCCGATTCATAAAAGTAATTATATGAACATTATTTAACGAACTTCAATTATTAATTTATTTATTTTTACTACACTTTATTGATGCATTATTAAACATAAAATTTCATCAATAACTCGGGTTAAAAACCAGTGTCAATCCCTGAATGACAGGAATCAATAAACGACGCATAACATCTATACTACATTTGCACTTTGTACCAGGCATACATTAGTAGAAGTTGACTCAGGGACTTGTGAATTTGTGGTAAATTATGTTTTCGATATCAGCTTATAAAATTTAAAAAAATCTTGTCTAGTAAAAAAATTGCTCTAAAAATTTAAATTTATTTTTTACATGCAGATAGTTTATAATTGTGTTTGTTTGAACTGTTAATGTAGAAAACATTCAACATTTTTAACGATTCTTTGCTATTTGATATGCTCGGCTGTCTAATGAAACTCGCTTTTGGACCCATAATGATAACTTTTATATATTATTTTATAGTAATTTATTATACTTCGTTAAACAGAGTACTATAATAATTTTATTTTATATATTAAAATATCATAACTAGTTTAATATGCTCAAAATTTTATTTTATTTTTTTTTTGCTATAATCGAAGCAAATCGCAGTAAACTACATGTTCTGTTATCTAACATGCGATGTTTTTATTTTCAATAAATGTATTTAGATCATTAAAAATTGGTTTAAAATATATTACTTAGGTCGACATTTTGTGTAAAACTTTGCAAATATGATTACTAACTTAGATTACATATCGAGAAACATTTTTTAGTCGATTTTATTTTATATCCATTTCAGTTTACAGAGCTCCGCAAAATATATAAACGATTTATAGAGCTCAAGATTCTGCAGGTCGGTATATATCTTATATTAAACATGTAACAACGCTAATTTATCACTAATTTAATGTGCAAGAACATAATACGATAATAACTTATAATCTTTTGAACAGGGTAGAATCAGTCCTTGCAAAGATCGGACCAGACTAGTCACCTCAAAATCAAATCAAAGTTTGAATTGTTTTATTTAGTTCTGAGAAATAATTGTCTGAACCAATTTTTGATTTAGAAAATCCAAAGCTGATAATCTTTTATTGAACTAAAGTTCAGAATCATATATTGAACTCAAGAGTCGCATAAAAAATACATAGATCTATAATTTTAATTGAAGAGTTTCAACGGCTACTTGATAAAAATTTTTATTTTAACAGATAAGTTTGCTAGAATACATACGACCAGGATGATTTAAAAACTATTGGTAGAGTTTGGTAATTTCTTCAGCATTTAAGAACTGTTTTCTGATTTCATTTTCATCATTTGTAACTTTTTAAACTAACCACGAATTTTCAAATAAATAGATCACAATCCATTGCAAATCTTGATTGAAAGCTTGGTATCATATTTATAATCATCAAAAGATCTTTGGCTAGCTTCGAATAAAATAATAGATATCTTCTACTGTCGTTTCTTTGACAAAGCTTCTGGAACAACACAAGGCATATCTCTACAAATATTGTCTTTAGCATTACTTTCATTATTTTCGCTTGTCTTAGTCTTAAATCTGAGACATAATGTTGAAAGTCAGCATGAATATAATTCAAATGATATATTTTTGAGTTGATAAGTTTTGAATTTCCATTTAAGTTTATTGAAATTTGATTGCAAAAACCTACGTATATTTCCGCTCTTAGCATACTGAAATACCATGAAATATTCATCAGTTTTTGAGTTAAAAGTTAAATGATTAATGTAAATGAAATAATTTGGAGTATAATTGTAAATAAGTATTTATGCTCCTGATTTGTAAACTTGTTTTGCTGTTTTTAATTTCAATAACTAATAAAGATCATAATGAAATCAGAAATTTGGACTATTTTATGTCCGATTTTTAAAATTTTTTAGGGCCTTTTTTGTTAGGTTTTTTTTTTATAGTTAAGTTAGGGTTTAGGGTTAGAATTATTAAGAGTATAGGTGGATTTTGGTAAGGCTTATATTTTTTAAATTGAGATCCCTAAATTTCATAATGATCTGATTTCATTATAATCTGCAACAATAAATGATCTAAATGATTTGATAGATGAATTTAATTCCAATTATTAATGAATTTTATGCTTAAAAATAAATGAAATGATTAGTGCAAACGGAATGATTTGAAGGATATTACTTAATAGTAAATAATATTTATGTTTTTAATTTGTGAGCTTGGTTTAATTCTGTAATTCCAAAGATTAATAAATAATCTCTATACTTAAACTAAATTAATGGGAATGAAATGCTTTGAAGAGTATTACGTAATGGTAATAATGGTAATAAGTATTTATTTATGTTTTTGATTTGTGAACTTGTTAGTCGACAATTCGAATATTCATAAGTGATTTTTATACTTGCTAAATTAATGAAGGGTATTAAATAACGATAAAAAGTATTGTTGATGGGCTAGATCAACATGAATAATAAATATTTATGTGCTTAATAATTAAAATTGGATAATTAAAACATTACCAATTTTTAAAATAATCCATTTCCGATATATTTTATTTACACAAATTCCATAATATATAGTACCAAAAAACGGTTTTATAGATCCCACTAAGATTAACTATTTCTGCTAAGTTTTGGTAATGTTCAAATTCTTTGTGTTTATCCATTTCAACACCAATTCCTAAATAATAACAAAAATCATAAAAACTTGTAATGTACAAAGCTTACTGATTGAAGATCATGGTAAAGATTGACATAGAATTCTATGGAAGCTAAAACTAAAGATGAAATTATAAGGCTTCAGTTAGTTAAGTCTCCCTATCTCTATTAGTCTTTTAAAATTATTTAAAAGGACGTAACTTGGGCAAAGTTGGTTATGACACTTATGGGCGAGGTAGGGGCACATAAGACCTTAATTCGATAATAAATTCCCTCTTAAAGTAATGACCAAATCACTTGTCACGCCTTTGGATAGTTTCCTTGCCTGTTTTCCATCTTTTGGTTCATCTAGGCTGAAGATCATACAATTCACCCCATAACAATCAGTGGTAGCTATGCGATATGGACTTCCTACCGAATTCATGAATAACCTTGGAACTTTTCAAGTAATATAAGTCCTATTGCCAACATTTAAGACCCGAAGGTTGATTCTGAACTATTTCTTGGCACAATTTGGAACAGGAGTCGAAAAGAATGAGAAAAAGACATTTTTACCTTGTCTGAAACCCATGAAAGAAGCATGGTGATATCCATTTGACCTAGTAAAAGTGGTCAAGCAGTATTAAGGACATTGATGGTTGTAGTAAGCATTCAAATTTAGAACCTTTGCGTATCAGTCATAGGACATGTCACACCTGTTGATATATAAGTGTTAGTTTATAATCAAAAACATATAAATTTGCTATAAACTTTAAGTCTCATATTATTTTTAATTTACATATTAACTTTTTTTCAAATTTTGGGATTAAGCATATTGAAAATAGTAGATTAAGGTTACTTAGAATGCTTTTTTAAAATTTTGCAAGCTTTGCATGTTTTCTTAATAAAATTGTTTAAAAAGAAAAAAGAGTTTGCTATTTATTACCACCAGTGATCATCACCAGTAATCAATTTGCCAATTAAAATTCAGGATCAAGTGTAACATGTAGATCAATTTTTGTATAACAAAATTTTAAAAAATTGCTAAAATTGCTTCTAGCCTAAAATTTTGCCTATGAAACTACTTTTTTTTATACAAAAAAAAATTTCCTTGCTAAATTTTACTATATACAAAGCCCTATCCTAATCTTTAACCTTTACTCTTACTCTAATATTAAAAAGATTTATTTTTATTTAATACAAACTATTTGTTTTGTTTATTTTGTTTTATGCATTGTAGATCACACCATGATGATCACCACAGGTAATATGTAGTAATTTTAAAAGAAAAATATTTCCAGTTTTAAAAGTATTATTATTTTTAACTTTAGCATATAGCCAACTTATTTTTTTACTAAGACAACCTATTTTGTCACCTAAGAAACTTTGTTTAGCATAAAATTTTACATATAACAACCTTTTAAAACTAGAAATATTTTTCTTTTTAAAAAATTTTATTAAGAAAATATGCAAAATTTGCAAAATTGTAAAAAAGTATTCTAAGTAACCTTAATCTACTATTTTCAATCCCAAAATTTTAAAAAATTTAATATGTAAGTTGAAAATAATATGAGGCTTAAAGTTTATAGTAAATTCATATATTTTTATTATAATTTTTATTATAATTGATTACCCAGAGTGACATGTCCTATAACTGATACAAGAATATAATGGAGTGGAATCTATTGATAGATTATCAAATGTAGTATTTAAGGCCAAAAATTAATTTTATAGCCTGAAAAACCCCGGAATGCAGTAATGAATTAGCAAGTGCTAGTATTAAAGATGAATAAATTCGGTGAAATAAAAAGATGAATTGAAACTGTTGTCATTATATGATATGTACATTGCTGATCTGAAATTTCTGATACTATCTAATATATCTTATAGACAAGTGATAATCATAACATTGGTTAATTAAATTATAAATATAATTCAATATAAAGTTTGAAGATATTGTTGAATAAATACTCTGCGTAAATATTCACTGTAAAGTAACTTACAAAAAAAAAAAGTATTATTTTTAAAGCACCATAAACTGACAGATAACATATAGGATTCGATAAGCAAATAATGAATAGATAAGTTTGCAAATAGGGATTTGTTTAAGAAGTTTTGATAATTTTAAAGACATAAAACAAACGTTTTTAGAAAGAAGTGAAAATCAACATAAACCTTGAAACAATTTTGTAATTATGATTTATAATGTAATTAGAAACCAAAAAGATGATAACTACATTATGGCTATGCAGTATACAGAGCAAGGAAATCTCTGAAGATTGAAATAAAAATAATTAATTAAATTAGATATCTAAATTTATCATAATACGTTTAGACCATTTTGCTTATAAAAATTAATGCATCAAGGTTCAAGTTCTAAATGAGATTTTCAAAATATTTCCTTATGAAAATATCATATAACGAGTACAAATGAAAAAGAATAAAATTTATATTTATTCCTTAGAGCAGAAATTTATATCTATTTTCATACTTCAAAAGCTTAGTATCAAACATAGCTTTAGATAAATATGAACAAGGATACTGCTGATTAACTTAAGGTTATGCTACATAACAACATGATTAAATGAATTCTTGGTAGAGAATTTACATGAAATTATCAATAGTGTAGTTTAGTTAACCATGAGATTGAATTAAACACAAAATAAAAGAAGATTCAAAGTATTGAGTTAAATAGCATACAACATTTAAGAATTTAGGAAACTACAAATTAGAATAAATTTATTAAAATAGAATTTATACTAGCAATATATGATTATGAAAATTCTATTATAAGTCGCGTCTATGGCCTGATACCAGTAGGGCTAATGCTGAAACTGGTACAGTCAAACCCCGCAATAGTCACGTGCCAAAATTGGACTTTCTATGTGCCTATTGTGAGATTGTGACTAATGCAAGCTAAAATTTATATATAGTATATATAATTAAATAGAAAAATTAAGGTGACTATAGCGAGATTGTAACTAATGCGAATGTGACTATTGTGGGGTTACACTGTATTGTCTAAAGTAGATAAAGGTGCCCAGTCTGGTACAAATGGGAATTAATATCAAGTAGGTACAGTACTATGCAGAAATTGGACCTTTGCAAATATAAACTTCATTTTTAAATTAATAGTTATAAATGAAATTAGTTAGAAGTCAAAAGGTTTGGTAATGGAAATGATACCCTGGCATGGTTTATTAATAAGAATGAAAATGATAATTAGTGTTTTAAATTAATAGTCATACATGAAATTAGTTAGAAGTCAAAAGGCTTGGTAATGGAAATGATACCCTAGCGTAGTTCATTAATAATGAATGAAAATGATAATTAGTGCTGATAGTCAAGGCCTAAAATATCAACTAACTAAACTGAGGTTGCGTCAGATACAGGATTAGAGTGGGCGTCTACTTTAGGTTAAAGGTAGTTAATAATTGTTTTGATTGTTTCTTATTTACTGAAAATTGTTC
Organism: Gigaspora rosea; assembly: GCA_003550325.1. Lineage (NCBI taxonomy): Eukaryota > Fungi > Glomeromycota > Glomeromycetes > Diversisporales > Gigasporaceae > Gigaspora > Gigaspora rosea. The sequence continues at coordinate 54,412 of QKWP01000121.1, read as the reverse complement.
TAATGTGTCTAGAATTGATACAGATTACACATTTCTTTAACGATTTCGTTAAGAAATCCCAACTCCTATATTCTATAATGTCTCACGTCTCTGCTGGTTTTTGATAATAAATGAAAGCCTTATGTTCGTCCTTTTCGATTCCAATCCCATGACAATAACAGTATCCAACACTATTTATTCCACTAGCGTTCCTTATTTCTGAAAATTTTTGATAGCAAATGAAAGCCTTATGTTTATCCTTTTCAACTCCAACTCCATAATGTTCTACTAGCGTTCTCCATCTATGCAGATTTTTGATAATAAATGAAAACAATATCCAACTCCATTTATTCCACTAGCTCCAGGTTTTTGATGATAATGAAAACCTTACGTTCATCCTTTTCAACTCCAATCCCATTAACAATTTCAAACATTAAGTATTCCATCGACGTCACCCGTCTCAGCAGATTTTTGACAAGAAATGAATACCACATGTTCATCTTTTTCAACTCCAATTAGCGCTACACATCCCTACGGAATTCTAACCCAAATTCTATGACGTTAGCACACTCCATCTCTGCTGATTTTTGATAACGAATGAATATCTTATGTCCATCCTTTCAACTCCAATCCATTAACAGTTTTCAACATTAAATGTTCATCATCCCGGTAGATTTTTGACAGGAAATGAGTGCCATATGTTCATCCTTTTCAACTCCAAGTTCCATTCCGGTAACAATTTCTGACAATCAGTGTTACCCATCTCCGCGGATTTCTATTAATAAACGATGCCTTATGTCCATCATTTTCAACTTCAATTCCATTAAGTTAACATTAAATGTTCCATCAGCATTACCTATCTCAGCAGATTTTTAACAGTAAATGAATGTCACATAATCATCTTTTTCAATTCCAATTCCATTTCGTAACAATTTCCAACAATCAATGTTACCATCTCTGCAAATTTCTGTTAATAAATAATGCCCTATATTCGTCCTTTTCAGCCCGAATTCCATGTTGATAACCCACTCCATCTCTGTCGATTTTTGATAATGAATGAATGACTTGTGTTCATCCTTTTCAACTTCAATTCGATTTTGATAACAATATCAAACCCGGAATGTTCCATCAGCGTCACTCATCTCCGCGGATTTTTGACAGAAATGAATGCCATATGTTCATCCTTTTCAATCCAAATTCCATTCCGGTAACAATTTCTAACCACCATATCTACAGATTTCTGTTAATAAATGATGTCTTATTTTCGTCTTTTTCAACCAAATTCTATGTTTATAGCACACTCTATCTCTGCCGACTTTTGATTATAATGAATGATTTAAGTTCAAATTCAATTCCATTAACAATTTGAATGAATGAATGATTTACCAATTCCATTAACAATTTGAATCAATGATTTAAGTTCAACTCTAATTCACTAGCTATTAAATTTTCCATCAGCGTTACCCATCTCTGCGAATCTACAGGATTTAAATTAATATATCTGATATAGTATATTTATACGTTCATACGTACACAGAATGGAATCGTCCCAATTCAGAATCAGGCTGCCCCGGATGAGACGTTTGCAGATTATTTTGACAGAATTGAAACTTTAGAGTTAGAGTTGGCACTTAGAATAAGTAATTTGAATTTTAGTTAGCATTAGCATAATTTTGGCCAAAACCACAAAATTCTCATTCGGGATAGTCCTAAATTTGAATCAGGACAATTCAAATTTGGGTCACAACATAGCTGGATGCAATATAACATAATATAGCTTTTCTAAAATATAGGTTTAATTAAATTGGTATAAATAATTTAAAATATAAATTTATATTATTTTATATACCCGAAGCAAAGTGAGGGTTAATTGCAAGTTATTTAACATTCTAAATGTAGCAATTGATTAAATAAATCGATCATTCAAATAATGGTGTTTAATATATCATATTACTATCGTGATTTGAAAAAATGTGATTAATATTAATAGAGAATTAACATCCACAATAAGCTTTAATTAGTCTTTTTAAATCCATTTTTAATGATAAAAAAAGACTAATATAAAAAAAAATTTTTTACTATAAAAAAAAAAGCTGTGCGGCCGGTATACAATGCGCAATTTTAAATTTATTGTTGGATAAATCATATATTAATTATTCGAATAACTATATATATTCGAATAATTATAATTATTCGAATATATATAATTATTCGAAAATTATATATATTCGAATATATATAATTATTCGAATAATTATATATATTCGAATAATTGTAATTATTCGATTATTCGAATATTCGGCGAATATTAGTCATTCGGCGAATATTCGACTAGATATTTGCTAACCCTAAGTTATTCGAATATTATTCGAATAAAGATCCGTAAGCTCTATGCTCTATTAACAACCCTAGGTATTAGTGGAAACTTCATTTCTGCTTGTACACATACAGATCTGTATAAAGGTATTTCTTGGGAAATCAATTTAGTCGACTCTTAATAAAATAGAATTGATCTGAATTTATTTATCATATCATAGAACTCTATATATGCTGCACTAATGAATAGCACCATAATTCAAACTGCAAGATGTAATAATGTAATAATTTTTTTTTTCTACACTTTACAACCCTGCGCTACTTTATTAGCAGTTTACATAAAAATTACATGAACTAAAAGCTAACTATAATATAGGCTAATACCCGGCTTATTCCACTAGTACCCAGGTATGGTTGTTGCACTGATGTTTGATAGTTCCAAAGCCATATATAACCTTCCTCATATATTTCTTTGAGAATGTGTTCAGGTGCTCAGCTACCTTTAAATATACAAAACAATACAAAATAACTATTTTCGCATCCACCAACTTGCTCGATGCGAACCCATTATTTGACATAACATTGAGTTCTTGACTAAATTGTTCACTGTTTCTACCTGTTCTTGTTTTCTTTGTTTTTTTCGCTCTAACTCCCTTCTTTTATTCTCAATGGGTTCCAACGTAGGAGGTATATTAGTGCAAACTGAACTATCCCCCTATTTCCTCTTCAAGGTTTGCTCTATACCCATTTCTTTTCCCATTTAATAACTTCCTTATATCTTTCTTTCCAAATGATACGGTAAAAGCTCTCTTGTACCACATACAGAACCACATCTATACAACCTCTTGACTCCTTTTTAGTAAGCCCCTTTCTATACAACAAATCAAACTTTTCCATTTCTACAAGCCCGCCTAGGTAGATTTCTCTCTCCTTGTAACGAATTTCTCTGATATTGCTCAGCAAAATTTCACCAAGATCCCAAGGACTTAATGAAAGTTTCGTCTCATCTGATAGAGCTGCCCAAGCAGCACTTAACACCGTATTTTCTGTCTCTTGCCAAAGCTTTTCTAAGAACTTACAACAGACTAAATAATTTACAGATTCCTTAATTTCTTCCTTACATATAATACAATTTGGCGACTTATACAACCAAGGCTTACGAATATACAGTTCATTTAGTGTTGAAAGGAGTTGGAACATTCTTTTGATACGCAAGATAAGTTTAAAACTACCCTCCATTTCTCTATATCTAACTCTTTCCAACTCCTTTAGCCTTGCCTATCTATAGGACCAGTCAAGATTCTCACAATTGTAACCACTTCTTATACCATGCTTCCTATTTGAGATAAGGCATTTTTCTTCACAAGCTCTTCTTTTCAATCGCAATATGAATTTACGCGAACAATTGTCAATAAGCTTATCATTCCACTAGAGCAATGCGTTCCACTGGGTATTATTAGCAGGTATTCACTTCCGATCTTTTTCAAGAAGTGCAGCTTTTTTCGTTAGCTTGTCAACAAGATCATTTCATATTATACCACTATGTGCTTTAACCTTATACAATTTTATCTCGAGATTCTTGACTTGAGCGACTTCATAAATTTTGTCAAGAACTGTTCTATTTTTCATCTTAAGCATCTTCTTAAAACTTCGCATTCTAAACACCTTCTCAATACTATTAATTGCTATAGGCTATCTGTTTTAACTAAGACTACAGAACCTGACTTAACTACTAACAAAGCACACAAGATTGCTACTAACTCAGACCTTGTAGAAGAAGGCCAATCTGCTACTCTAATTTTTCCTGCTAAACTAACTTCCTTCTCTTTTTTATTCAGCTGTACCCAAGCTAAACCCATTCTATTTTCTGACCCTTCTTCCTCCTTATACTATGAGCCATCTTTATAAAATACATAGTCTGTTCGCTCTTCTGCAATATTCTTTTTTACCATATCCAATAAAAGATTTGTGATCTTTCTGTTTAAGCCTTGTTTTTCGATCAATTCAAACTCAATTTTGCCAACTTCTACTGTATTAGCTCTTCTTTCTGTAGTGGTTTCCTTTTCTGATAAAGCCTCAAAACTATTATTTTGGTAGAACTCCAAAGGAAATGACATTAACCAATTTCCCTCTTTTTTGACTACATCTTCTATTCTACTGATACATTCTTTCATTTCTATTGTAAATTGGCAATCGTTTTCCTTTCCTCCTTTATTTAAACTACAACCTTTATATCTGTTTATCACAATAGCACCTTTTACTTTTCTTGTTTTAATCCAATATTCCTTGATGGTTTTGTGACTAAACTTTTTGCTAATACGTTTTAAGGTATATACAGTTGGGGTTTTCCTTCTTATTACTACCCAATTTTTACACCTTTTATCTGTGTGAACCTTAAGACACACACTCAGTATCTACAGATTCTAACTGGTACTCTTTTTTAAACTTTCTTGATTCTTTATTTACCAGAACTGCTTCCTCAATTCTATCAAACCATTTGGGTGTTTTTTCTTTTTTACTTCTTTCTCTTATACCTCTAACTTGTTGCCACGTCAACAAACTTTTGCCCGATAGACCTACTAACTGTTTCAATGAAACAAGTTCTAGACTAACTCTTGAATACATTGAGCTCTTTATCAGCTTTTTATCTAAAAAACCTATAATCGTGCTTTCCTTGTTAGAGGCCTCTTCCTGTAAACTTCTAGTTTTGAACTTTAAGTTACTTATTTTGCATTTTTTGATCACATTGCAAGTCAGATTTCCCTTCCACAGGCTAACCAGACCTGCATTAAAAGCTGTATTACGTACATCCTGAAGAATGCCAGCATTAATTGCACCTTGTTTTATCCTTAGCTCAGCTAAAATCTCTAGTCCCTCACTACTGTTTAACCTTTTTTAAAAGGCTAGCCAGTAATAAACTTGCTAAAGGCTTAAAACCCAAGGTGCCACCATGAAACATTATATCATTTTGAGCAGTTTGTGCTATACCTAGCTTCCTCTTACATAGACAGATAAATGGCTAATGTATGTTTTCTAGATTACTTTCTGTCAGAGCTGTAACTTGCAGAATATACTCCAATTTAGATAGGAGTACCTGGTTATTAATGTAACTCAGCTGGCTGGCTATTACCTTTTTCTTTTCTAGTAAGTGAGTGAAAAGGCCGACGATTTTCTTTACTTTCTTTTTGATACTTGCTATGTCCTTGGAAATGTATAAATATACTCCCAGAAACTTAACGTCATGCATTTTGGTCTCTGCAGAAAGTTTTGCCTTACAAAACAAGATATTCCTTTCTTTCTTTGGAAGCTTTGAATTGGTTACTACCAACTTGGACTTGTTGCCATTAATTTCAATATCATTGATATAGAAAAATTGTTCTGCAATTTCAATAATTCTTTCTAACTGCTCCTTCGAACTTGCGATCCATGTCATGTAATCAGGTATGCTAATACTGCCTGGCGCACGGTTAAACTTCTTTCTATGTTATTACTAAATTTGAAATTCTTTACCATAGCAGTATATTCCAGAGACTTATCTCTCTGTACCCTATCTAGCAAAGGGTCATGAAATCTGCTATACCAGAGGGAAAATTATCTCACCCTGGTTGATACCGTCCTTGGCTACAAATTCTTCAGTAAGACCATAATCTGTTATTACAAGTATACGCCTTTTTCTAAATAGGTTGATAACAAATTTAATTAAAACTTTTGGAAATTTGATTCTTTGTATAGCTTTTTCAAGCATTGCTAAGCTAACAGAATCAAATGTCTTCTTCATATCTTGAAAGAGAAGCCACATCTTTTTCTTTTTCTCGTGGGCCTCTTCTAAAAGCAAGTTTAAGATATGAATAGGTTCCTCTGTTGAGTTTTCCGGTAAACCTGCAAAATTAGGTCCTTGCAAGATATTTTTGTCTTTAATTATTGTACTTAAACGTCTTGTTATAACTCTGTTTCACACTTGCGGAAAGCTTCTAGAAGTGCTATCGGTCTTACTCTATTCAGCTCAAAACCCCAATCTTCTCCTTTAGGAATTGTATAAATTTGAGCTACTTTCCATTTGTCTGGGATATTTCCTTGCATTAAACAAACATTTGTAAAGTTTTTGAAAATAATCTGCACCCTTTAATCTGCTTGTTTAATTAATTCATAAGTTATATTAGACACACCTGGAGCAGAATTTGACTTGACCTCTTCTAGTATTAAAAGCCATTCCTCCAGCTCTACTTGCAATAAAACTGACCCATACCATTCCTCTTGTATTCGTTCTAATGGATGGTAAATATTTCTCCACTCCTCATTAAGAAGATCTAAACAGGGGTTTCTTCTTCTAAACTGATCTTTGAAATGTTTGTTCATCTTGGATAGAACTTCTCCTAGTTCAGCAATTAATTCATATTCATCCTTTTCTTTTACTAGAATTCTATCCAATTATACTTTATTATACGGTTTCTCCAGGAGGCTTCTTAGCATCTTTTTCTGCTCTTTTGCAATCATTTCATATTTTTTTTGAACAAACTTTCGAATTTCCCTTTCTTTAGACAATTTTTCTTCGCTAATTAACCTATTTTCCATCGCCTTTCACTACAAAAGTGCACTATCAAGCCAACTATCCACCTGATCTAGCTTGATGCCCTGTACTTTAGTACCTGCCCTTGAGTTGATACTTTTAATTTTGCAGTTCTACCCATCTATCATGTGATGCACACTTTTGTTGTTTTTAATGCTTTTTATTAATTGTCCAAATTCTTTAGCTGTTTTTGAAATTGGAGACTCTTTACTAGCTGTCACAGCCTTTCTTTTACTTGGAACCTTCTTTTTGGGTAGTGCTTCCTCTGCAGCCTTCCATATTAATGATTCAATTATCTCCCATAGCTTATCAATACTTTCCTTTTGCTTAGTTGTACATTTTGTATCGGAAGCTTGTTCATCTTTAAAAAACCACTCTGGCAGCTTACTTTTGAGCTTCTTCTATAAAACTGCTCTATAATTACACCAATACTACACCAATTCTCCTGTGTTGCTTCATCTAACTTCCAGATTATTCGTGATGATGAAGTTTGTCCTGTTCTTTCTGCTATAGCTGAGTCATTGCTCTGTGCTAGTAAAATTTCTACCAACGGCAAGTCATGATCACTACCTGAAATTGTCTCCATTTCATGAATTTCTGCTTTTGAGATCTTGTTCATCAAGGTTCCAGATACCCAAATCTGGTCTATTCTTGAGCTGTATGCCTATTACTCCAAGTGAATTTTTTGATGTTAGGATTCAGTTTTCTAAAAGTATTCACAAAAAGCTTTCTTTCCAACCAAGTGAAGAGGGTAAAACTTTTTATATTTGTTGCTTGTGGGAACTTATCCATAAGTTTGTTTGGTATGTGATTAAAGTCTCCAATTATAACAATCTGCCAAGATTTTTTGTTTGCGTTAACTATTTTCTTAATCCTTTTAGTAATCAAATTTGCGCTTGTATTATCGCTTGGAGGTATATATGCTACTATTACTAAAAGTTTACACTTTTTAAAAAATATATACGTGCACATTAAATATTCATTAAACCGCTCTATTTTACCCACATGCTTTTCAATATCCCTATAAATTAAAAGTTCTAAACCTGAATCTTTAAGCTTATCCTGTGCTGCACTAGACCAAAAACTCCTAAAGTTGCATAACTCCTTTGCCATTAACTTAGCCTCTCTTTCTCCTATATTGGTTGCTGCAATCCCAATTATATCTACTTTTTTTCCTGTTGCCCATGATGATAAAAAATCTACTCTATGAACATGCGATTTAAGCCCATTAATGTTATGAAATGCTAATGTAATGCTTCTCTCTCTGATTCCTCCAAAAGGCACAACATCCTTATTTAAATTAGATGTTGTACCATTCCACATTACAACTGGGCCGCCCTGCAGGAGCTATTGGGCCTATCCAGCCCTTGCCTCTCTTCAATTCTACTAAGACGCCTCAGAATTTCCTCTAAAATACTCTTTCACATTTTGTAGATATATTATAGGTGTGCTTTTTCCTACTTCATCTATTTCTGCTAATAACTCTCTATTGTTATGTTTTTCTTCTTTCTGAACCTTCTTTCCTTTCTTGTCCTCCCAAAAATGGCTCTTTGGAACATTTATCGTTGTTCTTTTCTTTATTGCAGAAGATTCACCACTTTCTATCATACTTTCTTCTCCCTTTAATGCGCTTGCAAAATTCCTCTTTCTACAATCTTCAAAACTACTACTCAACCTTCTTCATTCTTATCTCGTAAGACAAAAGTGTTGACTCTATTAGATTCTTTCCAAAAGAGAGAATTATTGCCATAATTAACTTGAGTTCAGATTGCTTTGTCTAAGTTTTCCTTGCAGTCAAAGTATACGAAAACTGAACCCCTAGGGTTGCCATTTCTGTTTACTGATATGAAAATTGTTTTTGCTTTAAATTGTTTAAGCTGTCTAAACAACAAAACTTCCATTGTGTTTCTAGGTATACCACCTAGCACTGCTCTAAACATCTTTCTTTTCGCCATAATTTTCTCTTGCTTTACCCCTTTAGAGATTCTAGTAAGCTATCTTCCTATTGGAAGTGCCTATGTATTCTCCAGTATGTTCTTATATCTTTGATTTTTAATTGTTATTAAATCTACTACCGCTATTTTATTGAACTTGTTTGTTGACCAATTAATATTTTGTACTTTTCCATAACAGTTCATTAATCTTTTAATTGATACATCACCATTTTTAAGAGGAACATCCCATATTGTATAAGTTTCTTGCAGGTCTAGATTCTCTTGAGTGGTCTAAACTGATACTTCTTTTTGTTCAAATTCGTTCACCCTTGTATGGTTTTCCTTGTTTTCAAGTACCATAATTACGTCTTCTACTGAATTTTCTAAGGTGACCTTGTTCTGTTCATAATCCGTTTATTTTTTGGTGAATTTTTCTTCCAATTCTTGAGTACTGTAGTCAGTTGTTTCACATTCTAGTTGCAAAAGTTATTCTATTCTGGCCTGTCTTTCTGCTTCTGCTTTTTTATCCTTTTCCTTTAACTCAGTACCCTTAATTTCTTTAAGTTGTTTTTCAGTTAACTTTGGATAGTATTCTAAAAACTGTCTAATAATATATATTTCTTCTGCTGTAATAGTTTGTATAGCAGCGGCTATTTCTTCATCTACTACTTGCATTCTCTAACAGTCTTTTTTCAAAAGCTCTGCACAGCCTGTACCACCATATTTGATGGCTTGGCATCCTTTTTTAAGAAATCTGATCTTCCGATCCGGAACCTGTATTCTGTTCATTGAATATCTTTGTTTTGGTACACAAGGCTTTGTTTTCTGTTCACGTGATTTGTTTGTTTACTTGTTTATTGTTTTGTTTTGACTAATTCAGCCAGTCACATGTTTGTTTTGTTTGTTTGTTGTTTTGGTAATCTGCAGATCACGTGTCTGTTTTGTTTGTTTGTTGTTTTGGTGATCTACAATACAGGGTCAAACCAAATCCCCCAAAAGATTCCAAAAAAATTTGTCAAAAAATTCAAAGTTTGTATTTTTACAAGACTAAAGCTTTTTTTCACTTTAGATGTAATAGCAAACTCTATATTATCTTTGCTTGTCTTTCTTTTTCTTTAGGGAGTTTTTTGCTGTTTCCCATGTTGCTTTTTCCATTTTCTAATCTTTTCTTTTCTGCCAGATTTGGAACTAGTGATTACCGGTAGCGGAGAGAGTGGTTAATTGTTAAATAATGTAATAATTATTTATTACAAAAAGTAGTAATTGTAACTATATTTATTATATGTAATAAATATTATTACATATAATATATAATAATTATTATTACAAGTAATAATTATGAATATGTCACCTGTAGATCATCTCTGTATCGATAAAGTTTAGTTTTTGTTAGTTTAGGATTAGAGTAAGCATTTAGATTTAGGGTTAGAGTTTGGGATATATAATAAAATCGCTCAAAGAAATCTTTTTGTTAGAGCACGAAAAGTGGTTTCCTATACAGATTTTGAGTTAAGTGATTTTTGATAAAACAAATGTTTGTTTTAAATTTTTTGATCATGTTATATTATATGAGATCCTAAAATCTGATTGGTTTAAGTGATACATAACAGATAAGTTGTTGTCACTTATATGACAAATAACTTAGTTCACAATTATTATTACAAGTAATAATTATTTTTACAAGTAACAATTATTATTACAAGTACAGTCAAACCTCCATATAGGCAGTCAAAAGTAGAAACCAAGGAAATTGTTTTTAATAAGTTTTTTTAAAACTTTAAATTAAAATATCTTGACAACTATTAAACCAAATCTAATAATTTTTTTTTATTTTAATTCTATAACTATATAAAATTAAAATAAAAAAAATTTTATCAAATTTGGTTTAATAGTTGGTAAGATATTTTAATTTAAAGTCTAGAAAAAATTTACTTAGAAGCAATTTCCTTGGTTTCTACTTTTGACCACCCATATAATCACTCTCTATATAGTCACAAAACCAATATAATCACTTTTGTAAGTTTACCAACCTTTTTACTATAATTTTCACCTCTATATAAGCACATTTGCATTATAATCACTATCACAATTTTTTATTTACCATCTATATAAAACTACCCCTATATAATCACATTATTATTATAATATTTTGAATTAATTATTTTATTATTATAAATATTTTTTTAAGTTATTAATTATTATTTTTTAACAAGTAAAAATTTTTAAATTTGTTTTTTTTTAATAATCGATTATCTTTTCTATATATAAAAGTTAAAATTATACTAAAAAAATTGAAAAAAATAATATAAGTAACATTGTTATTACATATATCCTAAAATTTTTAAATAATTTGAATAACGGAATAACATTTTATTATTAGAATAAATGCATATATTGCACCCTGTGATATGCTTATATATCGCACCCTAATTTGATTGGCTAAATTTGTAGATCATTATTTAAAAAAAATAAACAAATTATTGTAAAAACTTTTAGGTTAGGGTTAGTATAGAAGGTTTACTAGGAAATTCTTAAATTTTTTTGTATATATATGCAAACTTTTGTGCTGAACAAGTTTACTTAGTCGAATTAAAAAGATTGTCTTATCAAAATTTAGAGATATTCGCAATTTTTCATTTTTTTAACTCATTTTTTGACGATTTCTCTAAATTTTATTAAGACAACCTTTCTAAGTTGACTAAGTAAACTTGTTCAGCACTAAATTTTGCATATAGGTGCAAAAAATTTTAAGCCATTTTTAAAATTTTTTTAGACCAATTCTTAGTCTAAAGAATTTTAACAAATATTGGTTATTTTTTTTAAAATAATGATCTGCAAATTTAGCCAATCAAATTAGGGTGCGATATACAAGCACATCACATCCATGCGAAGCATATTAAACTTCTTATTATCATATTACACTTTTACAATTTACGTTTAGGTGAAAAAAATTAAAAAAATTAAAATTTTTTTAATTTAATCGTAAATTATAAAAGTGTATTAATAAAATTTTAACCAAATTATCTCAAAATTTCAAAGTATATGTAATTTTATATCCCGAACAACTTTACTTAGATCATTTTTATCGATTTACTTTAGATAATTTTAACTTTTATATGTAGCTACGATATACGATTATTTTAAAACAATTTTTTAAAATTTTTTTTAAATCAATTGTATATCGTAGCTATATATTAAAGTTAAAATTATATAAACTAAATCGATAAAAATGATCTAAGTAAAGTTGTTCGGGATAAAAATTACATATATTCTGAAATTTTGAGATAATTTAGTTAAACTTTTATTAATACACTTTTATAATTTTACGATTAAGTTAAAAAAATTTTAATTTTTTTAATTTTTTTTGCCTAAACGTAAATTGTAAAAGTGTAATAATAAAATGTTATTCAAATTATTTGAAAATGTAATTTTGTATCCTGAACAATGTTACTTATAGCATTTTTTTCAATATGCTCAGTATAATTTTAACTTTTATATGTAGAAAAGATAATCAATTATTTAAAAAATAAAAATTTTTATTTATTAAAACTTCTATATAATCACAATTTTTTTTTATATAAAATTTTATTATAATAGTGATTATATAGAATTCCTCTATATTAGTCACATCTCTATATAATCACCATTTTTGTATTCTGAGGGTGTGATTATATAGAGGTTTGACTATAATAAGTTTTATTATACTGTATAATAATTATTATTATAGTCCAGTGCAAAAAAGTTCGTACCTCAAAAATGTACTTGATTTTTGTACTTAATTAGCTTCATAAATTCTTTTTTTTTTTTAATTAAAGTGCCTGTCTTGGGACTTAGGAATTTTATTCAAGATATTAGGGCCATCGGTATCCTCTAAGGGAAATACCGGCATTTGTTACATAAACGAAAATATATTTAGCCACACGTACACTTTTGGTGTCTAATTTAAGTGGTCTGCCCAAGGGTTCCACACTAGCTGCCATACCTGCAACCCAACTATGGGAATTGCCTATTTAAACTCTCTGATCCTAGACGAGGATACATCTAGCCACACGTACACTTTTGGTGTCTAATTTAAGTGGTCTGCCCAAAGGTTCCATACTAGCTGCTAGGGTTTCTCAAATTCAAATCAAATCAAATATTGGATCAATTTGAATTTGATCAAATCAAATTGACACTGATTTGAATTTGATTTGATTCAAATATTTGAATTTGAATTTGATTTGAATTTGAATTTTTAATAGTAATTTTTAAATCAAATCAAATATTTGTTAAATCAAATCAAATTTGGCCATATTTGAATTTGATCAAATCAAATATAGTCAATTTGAATTTGAATTTGATCAAATATTTGATTCAAATATTTGAAGATAAAATCAAATTGCGGAACCCTACTAGCTGCCATACCTGCAACCCAACTACGGGAATTGCCTATTTAAACCTCTGATTCATGTTCTGCCTGCCAACCCATCTTGTATCACCAGAACAGGCCAGTTACATAAGTTAGTCAGCAAGTTCCGGATACTTATCCATTGCCTTAGGACCCAGCTGAGTATTTCTGGTTCTGTTATTCTCGACGGGAGACTTGGTAGAGTGGTACCTGTCCCATATCAGGTATTTACCTACACTTCGATATTTATCGCTATGACCGAGGCCAATACTTGCAAGACAGGGTTACCCCTGTTCTCTTACCAATATCTACTTCTGCCCTTGTAAGGTTCACTCCAACCCCGGTACCAACCATCACTTTCCTACCGGTCCTTTACCGGTTTTCCCAAACTTCCAATCTAGTTGGCCCGGAAGGGTTGATCTACCTGGCATTAGGTGCCATCATAGTTTTTCTCCCCCTAATACCTACTTCTATAATATAGGTCCTTTTCCTCCGGTACCCGATCCGGCAGCCAGGTTGGTAGACCTTGTCCCTGAGGTCGACATACGGTACTTCGGCTCTAGCCCAATATTCCGGTTTTGGTAGCACCGTCGAAGATCTTTGCTACCTCCTTGCTCGGGTCTTGCCAAATGAGTTTCTGTTTCCCCAGTTCCTTGGATTTGTCTGTATCATAAGACACAACTTCGCCCGAAAGCTCCCATTCGAGATGGTAACCAAGGACTACAGGTAGAGATGGGCAAAATGCAGCATTTTAAAAAATTTCATGCAAATGCAGCATTCATGCAGCATGCAAGCATTAATGCAACATGCATCTATACAAAAAAATTTTTTTTATTATTAAAATTTTGTTAATCATAAGATTTTATAGAATTTTATCAATAAAATTCTATAAACTCTTATTCAAAAATTTTACTAATTAATTCTAACTTAATGCACTAAGGGAAGTGCAGTAAATTACGTGATTAGGGTTTACATAGGTCCTGACCCCCTAGTGATAGGACTATTGACCAATCAAATTTTAGTATATTTAAAAAAAATTCAAAAATGTCTTTGACCTGAAAATAAGTTACCCCATAATCGACAAAAGTCGCTGCATAGTAAAGTCTAAATTTTACTAAGAAAATCGAAAAAATCGATTAAGTAACCTTATTCAGCAGATCAAAATACACTTACCACAAAATTTTTATAAGCATTGGAGAATTTTTTATTAATTGACTTTTGATTTTTACGTTCGACGGAAAAATAAAATTTTTTAAAAAAATATATTTGACGAACACTTCAATATCATTGGCTATTTAGACTATATATATATAGGACGTGATAGATGGCGGACCCCCCTAGGAAATTATGTGATTTACTGCACTTCCCTAAGTAAACATGTTTAGCGCCTAAAAATATATTAAATCAGCAAATTGTTTTTATTTTACTTGACATTTGGAAAAATGATGCTTAAATTTGAATTTTTTGATGGAGCACTAGCCTTAGATTAGTTTTTATCTTAAGTGCACTTTATATATTATTTGTCAGATGAAATTTGTTATGGGCAAAATGCAGCATTTTAAAAAATTTCATGCAGCATACAGCATTCATGCAAATGCATGCAGCCATGCAATCATGCGAAAGTGCCCATTTCTAACTACAGGTAATGTACCCAACCGATCAACAGGAAATAGTTACCAGAACACAGGTCTATTTTTCAAAGCGTCATCAATGGGATTTGAACCCTAGACCTGCCACTTGGGGGTGACAACTTACCAACTTCTCTAAGTCACCACACCCTTAGCTTCATAAATTTTTGATTCAATATTTCTAATTTTTTTATATAAAATAAAGTAGGTTATAATTTATCTTTTTATATAGTTTTTATTATTATAATATAATTTTATTTTAACAATTTATTATATACAATTTTTTGAATTGAATAAAAAAAAAAGTTTTTTTTTAAAAAAAATCTATTTTAAACATTTTCGCAAAAAGTATGAGGTTTCATAAGTTTGTATTATGCAAGTGCATTAGTGTGCATATAATGAACATATGATTAAAATTTGTGCAAAATTGGATCACTAGTTGTTAAGAAATTAGTTAATAAAGTCAAGCAATTCTATTTTTTTACTATATAAACCATATAAAAATTACTATTAAATTTATATAGTAAATTTTACAATTAATATAAAAAATTTTTTAAGAAAAGTTAGTATAAATAAAATTTTTTATTTTAACAAGAAAGTTACCAAAATAATTATATTTTAATTAATCCACATACTAACTACTTTTTTTTTTTTTTTTTTTAAACCTGGAGGTAACCCAGGATGCTGTTAGCATACTTTATTAATTTATTATTTTGTTAACGATTGAGCTCAATAAATAGCTTGTAAAGCTGATCTTGATTTTATCTTTTACATTATTTGATAAGCATTACTATTTGTATGTCAATCCAAAAATTGGAGCTAGTCTTCTTCTATTTACTGACTCTCCAATCTTAGATCCTTTGTAATTCCTTTAACACGATTCCCACCTCTTTTACCTATGCACTTAATTATTTGACCATTTTTTCTAGTCTGTACTTTATCACTAGGTCTATTACAGAGAATGGGATTGGATTATCCCATTTTGCTTGCGTGTATTGGCACCAAATTTCATATATTACATTGATATTTATCCAGTTTCTCAGTTTTATGTTACCTGTATAATGATCTGAAAAGAGATCATTCCAATGTTCCGGTACCTTTAACTTAGCTGAGGGGTAGCTAGCTCTAGTGCTAACTTCTATACCTTCTGGCTAATTGGGCACTCAAGTGCGAAGTGTTCTGGTGTTTGTTTTATATTGGGGCAATTTGGGCATTCACCTGTTTCTTCATCATTTACATGTTTGAGCCTATAGCCCAGTGGAAGGGCTTTGCGCTGTAATCACCAATATATATTCTTTTTAGTATTTTGAACCCCCTTAATTTTCATCTATTTCCAGCTACTTCTCATTGTTTCATCTATTATCTGACTTTTGTTTTTAATGTTCTAAAGTGTAACTTCCTTCAAAAAGGAAACTGTGCCTTTAATTGTGCAATTTTCTCCTAATTTGTTTGCCAAAGTAAGACTACTCTTATCCCATGGCCACTCTTCTGTTTTATCCCTTATTCTACCATTTACACGTTTTCATGCGGAATGTACTGCTTCCAGTGATCTGGCCAGCCTTTGTTTTGATTGGATTTCTATTTAATGCTCTTCTGCTGTAATATTTCTTTTAGTTTTTAACTCCTTTTCAACTACTGATCTTTCTATTTTTGCCCAAAGATTATCTTCTGTAAAAAGCTTTATTACTACATGAGTTAAACATGCATCTATCATATCTAGTAATGTTGGGGCACCCAGTCCTCCTTGGGTTACTGGAAGCTGAAATATTGCATACCTTGGAACCAATTTAGATTTAGTTTTACAGTAATCCACTTTTCAAGCATATGGTTGATTCTAGCTAGCTGTTTATGTGTTGGTGGAGCCAAATAGGCTGTGTACCATATTCTTGAAAGTACTTAGGATTTTGTTAGAGTAATTTTTCCTTCAAATAAAAGATTTCGAACTGACAATAATTGAATTTGTTTTTCTATCTTATTTATAGTATCTGGCCATAGTTTCCGATCTATCATGCCTTGTATTGTTATTTTATATCCTAGAACTGGTATAATCTTATTTTCTTTTGCGAATTTAAAGTTTCTACTTTCTTCGAGTTTTGTCCTTCTAGCTGCTCTTGTTAGTGAAGCTATAACAGATTTTGTTTTATTTATTTTAGAATTTGAGGCCTCCTTGTATCTTTCTACAATTTGTCTAAACCTTGCTCAGTCCTCTAATGAACCGATACCTACAGTTAAGTCATCAGCATATGCTACTACTTTAAAGTATTCTTTTTCTACTTTAATGCCTTGGAGGTTCCTTGCTAACTTTTGTAAAAATGGTTCAAATGCTATTATAAACAGAAGTAGAGACAAGGGGTCACCTTGTTATACTCTACATTCAACTTTAAAAAATTCTGATATCAACTCAGCATCTGCTATATGTGCTGTTTGATTTGAAAACAACTGTTGAACCAACCCTATAAATATTAGAAAAAATTTCATTTTCTGAAGAATTTCTATTAAATAGATATGACTAATTCTATTAAATGCCTTTTGTTGATCTATAAAGGCAGTATAAAGGCCATTTAGCATTTCTTTTCTTGATCAGGCTGATTTCTTAGCACTGACAAAATATCCAGTACCGTATCTATAGTTGAACGATGTGATACAAACCCCTGCTAATGATTTCCTATAATGGTCTAACAGATTTTATTTGCAATTATTTTAAGAAATATTTTGGCATCACAATTTGTTAATGATATTGGTCGCCAGTTTGTTAGCTCATTAAGATTTTCTGCTTTCTTTGGGATAAAAGTAATAATACTTTTACCCCAAGACTTTGGAATTTTGCTATTTTTCAATATCTCATTAAAAAGTGTTTTTAGTACTGGAATAATCACCACTTTTATTCTTTTATAAAATTCATAAGACAACCCATCTACTCCTAGTGCCTTGTTACATGCAAGGAACCCTTTGTCTCTTCAATCTCCTTTGCTGTTATTTCCTTAACTAGTTCATAATTCTGCTCTTCAGATACTGTTTGGTCAATTACTAAGAACTCTGTTATTGCATCTAGATTTACTCTGTCTAGCTTATATAATTTCTCATATGTTTCTTTTGCATATTGAAGAATATTTACTGGAGTTGCATTTACAACCTTGTTTGGAATTTGTACTTTGGATATTAGACTTATTGCATGATGGGACCTATATCTAGCAAAAAAGTACTTGATTGACCATTCTTCCTCTTCAATCCAGCGAGCGTTAGACCAAATTTGCCATTTGTCTGCAAGAATTGTGAGCTCTTCTAGCAAATCTACCTGTAGTTTCTCTATTATGATTTTGAGTTTCTCTCTTTCTGGATACCTTATACTACTTCTTGTAGCTCTACTATTCTTTTATATAGTTTGGTTACTTGCTTTTCAGGAGATGAACATGGCTTGTATTGTCTAATTTTAGCTTATATCCTGTTTTTAAGTACATCCCAAGTATCAATTGTTATATGTCCTTGCAACTCCTCTTCAATATCTTTTTTAATATTTTTATTCATTAGGCACTTAGTATTAAATTTCCAATATGATGCATATTGAGCTTGTGATTGCATATTGAAAGTACTTTTAACAATTGTGTATTCTGGCAAAATTATATGATCATTGTCAACAAATATATAAGCCAATCTAGTTACCATTAGTTAATTATTTTGTGTTTTTTGTGTATATGTTGTAAATAGATGCCCAGAGTGGTTTGCCATTTCTGTGTGGTCCTCTATTCTTTAACGAAGTTTATCTAATGAAGGATCTTTATACCCTGGTACTTGGCTAATTCTATTTATTTGAGAATCCATATTAATATTAAAGTCATCTGCTATAATGTTCATCATATTTGTATCAAAGTCTGGTATCCAATTCTCAAAAAATCTAACTCTTTCATTCACATGAGGAGGTGCATAAATATTTGAAATTTTACA
The DNA here is from genome assembly GCA_003550325.1 of Gigaspora rosea. NCBI lineage: Eukaryota > Fungi > Glomeromycota > Glomeromycetes > Diversisporales > Gigasporaceae > Gigaspora > Gigaspora rosea. The sequence continues at coordinate 35,659 of QKWP01000121.1, read as the reverse complement.
TGTATATTGCTTAATTTTTGCAATACCTGAGATAACTCTGCCTTCATGACTTTCTTTTAAATTCATTAATTTATATTGTAATTGCCTGTTAAGATAGCTGTTTTGGATGTCCAAAAAGATTCAAATGTCCATTGGTGCTTCAAAAAAATCTGCATTTTGGGATTACTTAAATTTATTTCTTGGATTAAAATTAAATTTATATTATATAATTTTAACAGAGTAAGTGTTTTAGTAAGTTTTTGTCTACTATTAAGTCCTTTAACGTTCAGTATTGCAATAGTAATTTTATTTTTGATCATAAAGAAAAAAAAATTAGATATATAATTAATACTAGTACTTATTACTCTCCTTAGAGGTAGAGTGACCTTTACCTCCTTCATCTTTTTTATATAGCATGTGTCTTTTATTATTTGGACTAGGTGCTACAAAAAGGGACCAAATTGACAATTCTTTCAAAAAATGCTTTTTCATATAAATCAATTTAGAATAAGATTAGGATCATTTTTTACTTAAAACACAAAAGTAGTTGTATTAATAAAATTTGCTATTTTGTTCTTTAAAGTTTGTACTTTCTTATGATTTATTATAAGATTTTGCAACATAAAAATTGATTTTCTGAAGATCTTTTGTTTTGTCAATTTGGTCCCTTTTCATAACACCTAGCCCATTTGATTCTATTCCTATAGCAGATCTAGTATTTCTTTTTTTATAAGTAACTAATATAAAACCTGTTTTTATCTTTTGATATTCTGTAGGATTATTTTGTATTTTTTAACTAAGCTTTGTATCTCAGCTTGCATAATTTCGTACTGCATTGTTTAATCCTGTTTTTGTACTATCACTTTATTTGTATTTTTTAATTACTTCCTGTTCTTTTTCTTGCAAGTCTTCACCTTTCTTTCCGTTACTATTAATCTCCCTGCTATTTTCACTTTTCTTTATTGTTTCTGCTACTTTATATAGATTGTTGTTTGTGTATAAAGATGTATTTTTCAAGTTACTACTTTCTTTTCTTTGATCTTGCTTGTATTCTTTATACCGTTTCTCAATTCAACCGCCTCCTTAAATTGCATGCAATCAGCCTTTATGTGAACCTTTTTATCACAGTAAAAGCATACTTTTGGTGCTGTTTTCCATTCTATTGTGACCTTTTGATCCCATATGTGAGTATGGCGAGAAAGCCTTTCTGTTATCTGAGAATCATCTGTACTGTCATACACAACCACCCATTGGTTTGACAATATTGGGGTATCCTCATATACCAGAGGTTTAATTGACACAATAGTTCCAAAGTCTTCTATTGCTGTCTTGATATGTCTGGAAATAGATTCCTTTTCCCCAAGAGGAAAATAACATAATTTAACTAAAAAGATAGTTCTTCGAAGACTGGTTGAAATATAACCAAACAGTGTTTGCTTGAAAATAACTATCCCATCTACTGCATATTTTTGTAGACTTTCTTCATCCTTAAAAATAATTTCTAGGTCTGATCTTCGTCCTTTAGTAAAGTAAGGATTTGTAGCAATAAATTTGTCACCTAACTAATTGTATAATGCAAGTATAATTTCATTTAGTAAAAATTTTTAATATTTAAAATTAAAGTATTATCATTCTTGGTTTTAATTGATCCTTTTGTAGGCGCTGCTATAAATGTGGCTTTACCTCTCTGCTATACATAAGGACAAAAGCATTTCGGGTTCTAAAACCCAAAATTAAAATTTGAAGACGAAATAAAAGACGAAATTATTTGATACTTTTTTTGAATAGACGAAATTATAAGGAACATATCTATATAAATTTTATTTGCTCTTCCTTATAAAAAATTTTAATTTTCTCTAATGAAAACGAAATAGGCCTTTTTCAAAAATCAATTTCAGTAGCATCACTACTCTTTGCATTTTTGTAAAGAAACTTGACCATTGCCTTACTGGTTTATCATTTTCTTCAGTTAATTTGTTGCTATTCTCCTCTTCAATTCATAGTGTATCTAGATCCATTTCTATTGTTCATTCCGAGTCACCTGATCTGACATCACTTATCATGTTGTCAGATTTGTTCCAGAACCTTCTATTTGATCTACTATGAGATCTTCCGATTTTCCATTGCTTGAAAAAAAGAGTTTTTCATTGAATTGCTTTGACATAGACTGTCACCTTTCCATAAGTGACTTCTGTGTTATCTGCCCAGCTTGTATTGAGGCTTAATGAGTTAGTTAAAGCTTCCTGAACCCAATTTTACTTTAAGCCTGTATTTTCTAGCTCTGATATAGGAACTTGGCTTTTGTTTTCCATGTTTCCATTTTTGATCTAGTATTTTGTGTTTTGCTTTTTTTCCTCCCTTTTTTTGCTTTCTCTGATTCTGTCATCTTTCTTTTTTTCCTTACAAAGGCTTTCACCTTTGTTATTAGCATTTTATTAGGTCCGTCTACTTTTTCTTCTAACATCAATATTATTGTCCTACCACCTGGCACTAGTCCAATGCAGAGTGATTGTCGATCCTTACTAACTACTTTTAATAATGTAAAAATATTAAAATTATTTTGTAAAAAAAAAGTTTACTAATAACTATCTGAGGTATGAATCTTTTTGCACCGGACCATATTATAATATAGTAATAAACCAAGATAAAACTATAATGTTTATTTAAATATATAATATACTTTAACAAATATAAAAAAATAAAGTTAATAAATATAATTAATTTAAAACTCTTTCCAACGATCACTTGTACAAATTGCCGAACAAAAGAAAAACAAAAAATTTTTTAGTAAAAGACGAAGCAGCTGGTACTAATATTGGTTTTTATAAAGGTCAACCTTTTTCTATATTCTCGGGGGACTCTTTTATATATTCGACACGCAAGCCAGAAGCGTTGGTTGTGCAAGATAACTGGCAGTGGGTGCCCTTGGTACAAGAAATTCTGGTGAAAGTTTTCTTTCGTCGACGAAGATATTCCAGCTTGGCTAGGCGGTGAACTGAAAAAATGAGTTTTTCAACACACTCTCTAAGGTTTTTTGGTTACAAGAACATTTTCAACCGTATACCCGCTACCATATTCTTGCTTGACGCAGTTTTTCTGGTATTTTTGACGAAAAGTGGGAAATCCGGCATACCCCCTCCAAAAGATCGGCATTGTTGTTTCTATTCTAATCGGGAAGAAGGCATGCAAGGTGGTAAACAGGAATGGACGTGTAATGTGACGTGACACAGTAGAGTAGGCAGATCTGCAGAACTAAATTCCAGAACGTTCTTTTATTTTTTTTATGTATATATAGTACTTTGGCGAGGCGTTTCCTTGCGCAGTACTATATAATTTTTATTATTAGTGTTAGATTTTCTTTTATGGTTTGTTTTGTTTTGTTTTTTTATGCCACTTAGTGGCATTATGCTATCATGTACTGCGGCTTTTTGCCTCTTTCTTTTTCTTTCTATTGTTTCATTTTGATCTTATTGGGTTTTTCGTTTAGGGTTTGAAGCTTTCCCACTTTATATTTTTTTCCCTTTTATTCTTGTTCTGTTTTTTTTTCTAGTAGATTACCTCTACTCAGGAAGCTAAGAGAAGGAGGTTTAAAAAGTAGGCAGTCATGATAAGGCATTCTGATTCAAACTAAGTTTGGAACAGTGCGGCAGGTCACATCTGAAAATTCGTCGAAATAAGTGAAATATTGGGTGATGTCAGACTTAGAATTTAAATAAGTACTTGTTTTTGGTTACAAATTCAATAATTTTAAATAAAAGTGCTGGCGAGGCTGTCTAAGTTCAAAAAAAAAATATATAAATAATTAATTTAAAATTATATTATATAAATAAACCAAGTAAAACTAAAATATTATAATCAATAAGTTATTTTTAAATTAAAATTAAAAAAACTAAAGGAATTAATTATATTTAATAAAATATATTATTATATAATAAAATAGATTAATATATAGATACAAGTTACTAAAATGCATCTATGGTATTGAATACTATAAATACTATTTCTCAAAAATGTACTAAGTAAATAGGATCAGGTACTCTATGTAAAAATGTTCAAACCCTCAAAAACCTTATGAAAATGAAATTGGGAACCTTATATATAATTTACATTATAGTATATATAACTCCTCTTTATCCTAAAAATGCACTCTAACTAATTTTATTAGTAAAAATTATATATGGTATTCAATACTATAGGTGCATTTTATAATTATTGTATAGACAATATTATTACATATAATAATATTATTACATAATAATATTATTATATTATTACAGTACATGTAATAAATAATATTACATGTAATAATATTATATATATAATAATATTATTACGTTATTACATTATTACATGTAATAAATATTGTTACAATTAAGGTTTTAAAAAACCCCATGTAATAATACATGTAATAAATATAATTGTAATAATTAGCTAATTATGGCGCCATTCTTTATGGTGCACTGTAGATGTGATTCGGGATTCCATGATTTTGGATCATCAAATAACTTAGATGTGTATAGAATTTTATCATAAATCATTTATTAATAATTTCTTTGATCAATTTACTTGATCAAGCAATTAGATCAAATCATGCTTGCCAAGATATGTGCAAGTCATGTGTAACATGCACAATATGCACATCGTGTATGATATGCGCGATGTGCACGGAATGGCTCAAAATGTCCAAAATGTGCGCAGTTTTTTTGTAACACAGTCGATACTGTATTTTAGGCATCGATTACCAACAATAGCTTAAAATATTGCACATGCACATCGTGCGTATCATACACGATGTGTATGATGCGCACGTTACACGTAACATGATTTGATCTAATTATGTGGTGCCCATTTCCAATATAGAGCGATCTTTGATCAAGTAAATTGATCAAAGAAATTATTAAGAAATTTATTTATGATAAATCTAAATTATTTGATGATCCAACATCTTCAGTGCAGCATGTATAGATTTCTATAATGTAAATACGATAAATAAATTCAGATAATACAGATCAATTCTATTTTTATTAAGAGCCGAATAAGTCGATTTCGACTGACTTAACCGGCTAAGTCAACTAAAGTCGGGTAACTTCTAATCGGCTTATAACGCTAGCTCAAAATATCGCTCATTTTGAACATTTTGAGCATTCCGTGCACATCGTGCGTAATACCATGATTTGATCTAATTGCATGATGAGCCTGGTGTCCATTTCCAATATAGAGTGATCTTTGATCAAATAATTAATCAAAGAAAATATTAATATATAATTTATGATAAATTCTACTCACATCTAAATTATTTGATGATCCAACATCTACAGTGAAGCATATATAGATTTCTATAATGTAAATACGCTAAATAAATTCGGATCAATTCTGTTTTTATTAAGAGCTGACTAAGTCGATTTCCCAAAAAAAAGTCGACTGACTTAGCCTTCTAAGTCAACTAAAGTCGACTAACTTCTAATCGGTTTATAACACTACCGTTTAAGTGCGAAATAACGCTCATTGGCGTTATTTTGAAAATCGAACCTTCAAAAATAGTTTGCGTGGTCTCGAATTAGCGCCATAGTAGGGATGTTATTCTGCTTGAATCGGTTAGTTTGTGCTCGAAAACCCATCACTGTTTCGAAGAATATACAATAAACTGAGTTTTAAACTCTGTTTATACAAACTTATTAATGATTATGCGCTAAACATGTTAATCCGAAGCATGTTATTACTATCGCTATTTATCAAACACATGAACTGTCGCTATTTATTAAGTATAAAAAAAATACTACAATATTTATTTCATTGCAGCTATTATTTATTTAATTTATTGACCTTCCACTACCTGATTCATAATGATTCATACTAAGTTTTTAGCAAAGACTTACACAAGCAAGCATGCTCTTCGGATAATCGATTGCGTAATAGGCTAATCGTACTCTTTGCTTTAGAAAACGTTTCTTTGCTAGGGACGCTTGTGCCTTGTACAACCAAATAGTCCCGTGCCCTTCTTTGCGTAAATTGGATTCAAACTCGACTTGAGACGTTGAACTTACAAAAGAGGTAAATTCCATTGTATTATCAATTGTTCGGGTATAGTTTTTTCATTCATCGCACTAGGTTCAAATTGTTCAGGTGTAGTTTTTCGTTCATCGTACAAGGTTCAAATAAAATAAATAAATAAAATATAAAAAAAAAAAAAGTAGTCCAATTTTCGTCATTATTACGCATGGCAATTAACTTTTAAATTAAATGAGTCATATCGTCATATCACGCCACAATAATAAACTTATTAATTAAAAAGTTAAAAAAAAGAGTCAATTACAAATCAAGAAACTTTTGCTCATAAATCGATTACAGACTCAAGTTGAGTTTTAAATTTAATAATTAAAATCAGACACAAAAACTCGAGTTTAACTGGTTCTGGAGTAGATGAACAGGATAACATCGCTAGCCCATGGGCGTTCCGAATTAACGCGCAATAGCATACGATCATTTTGGCATGATGACATACAGTCGACCTTCCATAAATGCATGCATTTCTTTCTATAAGTGCACTTCACATGTGCTTTTCTTTCTTTGAGTGCCTTCACATGTACTTTCTTCTATAAGTGCACTTCACATGTACTTTCTTTCTATAAGTGCACATCATTTGATCCGTCTAATGTAATGTAACATTATATGTAGATTACATTCCGTAAGCATTCCGTAAGTGCACTTTTTCTAATTACATGCATTTATGGAGGATTGACTGTATTGGATTCAAAAAAATCAATCCTTATTTCGAAATAACGCACATGAGCGTATCCAAAATAACGCGGGTCAATTAATTAACGCTTATATGGTAGTGATAATTACAGTTAACGGATATATATTTTCCCGAGAGTTATTTTCCTTTTGACCATTTATGAGACATCACATAGGGATTAGGTAGTAGATATGATGAATGTTCGCTCTAAGTGATGTAGAAAAATAGCTATTGGAAAAATGAAATATAAAAGTAAGAAATATCGTTCACCTATCTATTGAATGCCCAAGCGAGTAAAAGGATTGCCGTACAATGGTCACTTTGATTTCGATTTTCAATAGCACTGCAATAATCGAGAACCGCGGGTAGTACTATAAAGTCGGACTAGGGTATTAATTTTTAAGCCCTAGGTTAAGAATAAGGGTAAGGGTTTAAAAATAAAACCCTTGCACAAACGAGTAGAGCCATTGATTTACCCGTCGATCATATGACTACATTCACGTAGCTTACAAGCTCTATCTCTATCTCTGAATCAAGATTTTTTAGGGTTTTTAATAGAGCTACACCGGAGCAGCCCGCAGCCACTTATTTTAGCGAGTAACACAAACTTCTAAAAGGGAAATGGCCAATCAGAGAGCACAAATTTTGGCTATCCCGGATCAGCCCGACATAGATTCCGATCACGTGTAAAAGAAGAAAAAAAGAAAAGCGAAAATGTTTAAATCGAAATTGGTTCACTAATTAAAAATTCGGGAACGAAAACATATAACAAGGACTAATCTATCAACACATTCCCTTTCACTAACGCACTAATCCTAAACTTCTATTTTTCGCACTTAATTACAAAATTGAATCTTTTTTGGTTTGTATTAAGATTGGAGTGGTGAGCAATAACAATCAAATCGTAACAAAGAAAAAAGCGAAACCCGCCAAAAGTCAAGAAACGAGTATCTAAACTGTCTAGGAGCATTAATAAAAAATATCGGGAAGATAATTTTACCTCTAAACATGCTCTAACCTTAACTTCCAACTAACCCTTCCTTAATTTTTAAATTTAAAATTAAATAATCAAAATATATAAATGCACCTGGCTTTAGCAGGACTCTGAACATATATGATATAGATTATATGTAGCATTTTAGCAAAACCTTCAAATTTTGATTTTGTTTTAGTAATGCATCTAACAAATTTATTTAATTCCAAACTAGATTAAAAGCTATTTAAAAAATTTATAAATTTTTAGTTTTAGCAACATTTATTATTTTGCACCTATTTTATTTTTATAGATTTTTTATGTTTGTATATAAAATTTTTGCTTCAAATTCTTCATGCTAGAGTTAGTATTTAGAATTAAAGTTAAAGTTTGGAAAGGATTTTTTAAGAGCATAGAGCATTTTTACTTAGAGCACCATATATTAATTAATAGCTTGTTTTTGAAATAATATAATATAGGTGGCAAAATACTAGATGCGTTTTAGTATAATCATTTAGCAGATTAGGTAGCAATCAATTAATCAACAATCACTTCACTAATATAACATTTCACTAACAATTTATTCACTGGCAAGTTTATTTTACCAATAGTTTATTCACTGAAGCTTATTTCACCAACAAAGTAATTCTGGTCATTGTTATTAGGATTAGGGTAGAATAGCTGGCAGAATTAGGCAGAATTAGGGCTAAAGTTAGTATGCTTTTTAAAAAAAACCTATCAGTGAAATAAAGTTTGGTAAAACAAACTATCAGTAATATAAACTTGTTAGTAAGTATTTATCAATAAAATGTTATATCAGTAAGTGATTGTTGACAAAATCCAGCAGATTAGACCCATTTTTGGTAAAATTACTTTACAGAAAGTAGCACTTTTTTTAATGAATTTAAGATAGTTTAATTGATAATCCGCCAGTCAATCGGAGAATTTTAATATTAAAATGTGACACAGATCACATATGAGTAAGACTCGAATTGAAATTTTCGAGTTATAAGTAAAATCCTAAAATTTTTAAACAAATACGGTATTAAAGTAGTACAAATGCTAGAACGATACCGTAAGTTCTTAATTATGAAACTAAAAAATATCAATTTTTTTTCTGAGGAAGTTTACTTTGTAAGCACGTGGCATTTACTATGATAAACCTTGTCTTAATTAGATAACAAAGCAATTAGTAAAACTTTGTTTTTTAATACATTTTACAATAAATTTGTAAATTTTTTTTAATTTTTAGGTTTTTAGAAGTATGTAATGTTTTGATTTCCTCTAGCCTTCTTAAACTAAAAATTTAACCTTTTAGTTTAAAATAGAAAAGTATGAGATGAAATATCACATCTTCTTTCTGTAGCAGTTTAATGGTTAGCCCTGACTGCAAGTGATAGGCTTGCCCTATTGCATAGATCATTAGATGATTAGTTAAAAATTTTAAATATAGTATTTCTTTATATATCATCCTGATATAATTGTAACTTACTATCCTATTTCTGTACTTGACATTAATAAAAAAAAAAAAAAAAAAAAAGAAGTATGTAATGTTTAAAAATAACATCAAGAATCGGATTTATGGATTGTTACGAGCTACATTATATGAAATCTTAATATATAGTAGGTTGTTATATATTGTGTGATCATATAAATATACATGTTAGCAAAATCCCAAATTACTATAGATTGGGATTTGTCCGCGCCCAAATTCCAAATACATCCCAAATTAATTTTTCAAAAACTTTATTAATAATCTTTGTTTAAACAAATAGTAGATATTTTTTTGTTATAGATAACATATTTGCAAAATTTTAGGTCTACTTTTTTGATTTAATTTTTTACAAATAGCAATTGTATTTTTTGAATTTGGGATTTGTCCGTGGTTTGCTAGCAAGTATATATATAAAGGTTCGTATTACTTAATTTTTTTTTTTTACAGTCGTTCCGGTGCCTCTTGACGTGCTTGATCTTCAGGAAAGCTAAACGGCGAAAAAGCAATGCACAATGTGTAACAGCCAAGCCTCTGATCTGCAAGCCCATGACGCGAGCCCGTGACTCAGACCTGTGACACAAGCCTGTGACCCAGTCCCGGGGAGTCGACCCCGACCGAATTAGATAATAATTAGCAAACATTAGTTGATTAGCATAACGTATATAGTTATCGAATGAAATAAGCATAAAGCATGTAGTCATAGAATTGAATAGATAGAATTAAGTAATCATGATAGTAGTAATTCGTAACATATAAAAAGAACAATACAACCTCTTGTACAAACTAGTCTGTTCAACTTATCTAAATAAAGTCTTCTTGCTTCTTAAAAAACTACCTTTTTTCTGTGTGTCTGTTACAGTTTGAACAGACTTTATTTCTAGTTCCTCCCTTTCCGATATTCGTTCTTAGTTTCTTTACAAAAAAAAAAAAATAAATAAAAAAAAAAAAATAAAAAATAAATATATTAATAATAATAGATCAATTGTAGTAACATTAATCAAATTTTTTTTAATGGAAGATCAACCTGACCTTAACGCCATAGCAGCAGCATTGAATCAAATCCAGTTAGACTATCAGGTACTCCACCAGGAAAACGTGGAGCTTAGGAATGCACTTAACCAATTGCAAGTTCATGAAGAGGTTAGGGTCCAACATAGGGAACCCAAGGTAAGCCTCCCAGAGAAATTCGACAGCACGAGGAACAAGTTTAGAGGTTTTTTAAATCAGGTTTGTCTGGTTCTACAAATGCAACCAAATCGCTACCCTAATGACCGGACTCAAGTGGGTTTTCTTGGGAGTCTCTTGACAGGACCCGCCCTGGCGTGGTTCTCCCCTTTATTAGAACAACAATCAGGGCTATTAAGAGATTTTGATGCATTAGTGAGAGTATTTGAGGAAACTTTTGGTGATGCAAAAAAGGCCCGAACAGCCACCAACAAGATCCGTAAGTTGCTCCAAGGCTCAAAGCAGCTTCGAGTTATGCATCAGAATTTTGACAAATTGCTGTGGATTTTGATTGGGGGGAGGCAGCGTTGATTGATCAATTTAGGAATGGGCTTCATAATGATGTAAAGGACTTGCTCCTTATCATTGAGGACCCTACTTTGTTAAATGACGCAATTACAAAAGCAGTCTGGTGTGATAACCGGTTATTTGAACGTCAACGTGGCTCAAATACAGAGCAGTACCAATTACTAGTACCCAGTGGCTCAACAGTCTCCACCGCGGAACCCATGCAAATAGATACTATTAGATTCAAATCGTTATCAGATGATGAAAAAAGACGGCGCTGGGCCTAATGTTGTTAGTTGAAATACTTAATTTAGTCAACTATTTAGGCAATTAGTGTCTAAATATATTTTGACATGGCATTATTTTTTTTCGAAATGTCAAAAGTTTATATTTGCCTAAATGTCTAAATAGTTGACTAAATAAATATTATGTGACTAAATGTCTAAATAGTTGACTAAATATAATGCTATATGACTAAATGTCTAAATTAAAATAAACAATAAAAATATTATATATGTATATATGTATGTAGCATTAGTATATAATCGTTTTATATTATCTATTTAGAAGTCTAAAATTTTAATAAATGTTCTATGCTTTTAAATATGGTGTTTATTATTAAATCACATGTTATTAAAAATATTAAGCCCATATTTTGTACTTAGCCATTACTAATGGCTGTATTTGTTGTTAATGCGCATTATTTAATTTAAACTTTAAAATGATAGTTTATACTTACCGTTAGCCATTTAATAATGTCTATGTTTGTTATTAATAATACGTATTATTATTTATATAATTTGTTTTAAAGTTGTAAATATAAAGATTCTATTTAATTATAGCGTTTTGCAAAAAAGTGTGACCCTGTGATTTACACAGTAAAATTTTAATTCCCTATTGATCATCATTTTCATTAAAAACGTCTATGTTTTATCTGAAATCTTTAAAATTGAAAAATCGGCTGATTTCTCGTGATTTTAAATGACACCATAATCTGCAGAGGTTACACATTTTTGCAAAGCGCAATAAGCTCTGGTATAGCTTTAAAACAACCAGAAAACTTTGTACATTGCTTCATATTATTTGTAAAATCCAATAACTTACAGTATTAAATAATAAAAATAGAATCTAATCGGGCCACTCAATACAAGAAATAACTATAAAGATTTAGAATTCGATCATCAATTCTAAAACGATTTTGAGGTTTCAATCATCGATTTTGATTTTTAGAATCGATTCGCATCCCTACTTCGTGATATTTACATACAGTTCCGCAGCTGCAATGGCAGTGCAAGGACCTGAAACAGATAATGCAGGATGACGGCCCGATTCTTTTTAGGTATATGGGCGTATGTTAGACATCTTGCTTATGTTTGTGTTTTCATATAGTTTAGGACCTTGGGGTTTAGAAAATTTTAGAACCGAAAGGTCAGTAGTTTATGCGTGAGTTGATTGGTATAGGGTCAAATAATTAGTCCTAGACTAGAGGTATTGATGTTAAAGTATGAATGCTAGAGCTTGTTTGGATAGCGAACCTATTACTATATGTTTTTTCATATATATTTTTTAATTTAGACATTTCGACATTATTTAGACATTTCAACATAATTTAGGATTTCGATAATATTTAGACATTTCGGCAGCCTAAATGTCAAATGTTGAAATATTTCTACAAGCATAAAACAATTTCGGCTAACAACATTAGCTGGGCCATAATTTATACCTCTATTGTGTTAACCCAGGCCATATAATCAGGACTTGCCCCAAGAGGAATAAACCGTCTTCCCGAATTGAGGCATTAGTTGTCGCTAATGATGGGTCGGAAAAAGAGGAGACCCAGTCGCAGTAAGGAGGCTGCGACTGGATCATACAATTAATTTGCCCCCTGGGAAAAATTCACCTGAGAAAAAATCACCTGACAAACCTATGCCTGTATTTACTCTGACTGTATCTCTGCAATCATCAGATGGTAATCAAATAAAGGCATGGGCCTTAATTGATTCAGAAGTTTCAGCATGTTTCCTGGACCTTTCCCTAGCAAGAAATCATAAGTTACCTATATATGAGAAGGAAGTACCATTAACAGTGGAAGTGATTGATGGTTAAGAAATCTTATCCGGGGTAGTAACGCACGAAACAGGTCCAATACGGATATACTTCCAAGGTCACCATGAGAAAATCTCTTTTAATTTAATATCGTCCCCTCATTATGAAATAATTTTAGGCTTAACTTGGCTCGTCACGCATAACCCAGAAATTAATTGGCGTGACCGCTCTATTACTTTTTCGGATCCAAGCTGTAAAGACCACTTGTCGAATACGACCCTCCTTGGAACCGCCAAACCCCAAGAAGACGAACAAGTATTTATGATTCAGGTTTTCACGGCTATTGCAATTAGCTCGTGTTCTGTGGAATCATCAAGTTCTGCCCCAGTGCTTCCGAAGAAATATGAAAAGTTTAAGGATGTGTTTGATAAAAAAGAGGCAGATAAATTGCCAGAAAATCAGCAGTACGACTGTGCCATTGATTTATTACCAGGAGAACAACCACCCTGGGACCCTATCTACGGCCTGTCCATGCAAGAGCTTGAGACGTTAAAAAAGTATGTAGAGGAAAACTTGGAAAAAGGGTTTATCCGGCATTCAAAGTCACCAGCTGTAGCGCCTGTATTATTTGTTAAGAAAAAAGATGGCACCTTGCGTATGTGTGTGGATTATCGGGGGTTGAATCATGTTACAATTAAAAACCGTTACCCACTTCTTCTAATACCTGAACTATTAGATAGAATTTCTGCAGCTAGAATTTTTACAAAAATTGACCTGAGAGGGGCGTACAATTTAGTTCGCATAAGGCTGGGAGATGAATGGAAAACAGCTTTTCGCACACGGTATGGACACTTTGAATACTTAGTAATGCCTTTCAGCCTCACCAATGGTCCGGCTGTATTCCAACATTTCATGAACGATGTATTTAGAGATTTTTTGGACCAATTTGTAATTATTTAGCTGGATGATATCTTAATATATTCACCGACCAAGAAACACATGATTGCTACGCGCAGCTGGTGCTAGAACGATTGCGCCAAAACGGTCTGTTTGCAAAATTGGAAAAGTGTGAATTTGACATGGAGAGTATGGATTTTTTGGGATACTATATCACTCACCAAGAAATTCAGATGGACGAAAATAAAATTAAAAGTATCATTTCTTGGCCTGTTCCAACCTCAATCAAAGACGTACAACGGTTTTTGGGGTTTGCCAATTATTATCAGCATTTCATCCAAGGTTATTCTCAGTTGGTCACCCCTTTGACTAACCTAACGCGGAAATCTGAACTAAAGACTTGGACGTGGACTGCGGCGGCTTAGCAAGCATTCCTTTCGTTAAAAGAAGCATTTACTTCTGCTCCGATTTTAATTCAAGCAGACCAAACAAAGCCGTACTTCCTCGAAACTGATGCCTCCGATTAAGCCCAGGGCGCTGTTCTATCTCAAATGTATGACGAAAAACTGCACCTAGTAGCCTATTATTTCAGGAAGCTCACCCTTGCAGAAATTAATTACGATATTCACGACAAGGAATTACTTGCCATAATAGCAGCTTTTAAGCAGTGGCGCCATTACTTAGAAGGGGCCCAACATGAAATCACGGTCTATTGTTCAAATCACGTAATATCGTCGATTTTCAAAACACGTGTTTCGGCCTGGTTTGGAACAAGGAAAATCTGATGCTTTATCCAAAAGATCAGATTATCAACCTCAAGACGACGATGCAACAGTGACATAGCAACATGTTATTTTGTTAAAAGGGCACAACCTTTGCATAGATGCTACTTTCGTGACACCTGTTAATTCCGCCCTGAGGGACCGAATTCGAAACTAGTTGAAGAAGGACCCTTTTGCTATGAACATAACTAAGCAAATAAAACACTCCGCGGAGGATAGCTCTAATAAGCGTTCCGATTTTCACAAGTTTCAGTTTTCGGATGGCTTATTGTTCAGGGAGGGTCTACTGTACGTACCAAGCACACAAGAAAAGTTAGAAGTTTTGTAGCAAAGACACGATTCCAAACTAGCAGGGCATTTCGGAGTGGATAAAACAATGGAACTAATAACACGAAACTATTGGTAGCCAAAACTCCACGCTTTTGTAAAAAATTATATAAAAACTTGTGATGTTTGTGCTAGGTCGAAAACTTCTAGGCACTGTCCTTATGGGCTATTAGTCCCTTACCCATACCTACTCAACAATGGCAGTCCATTTCTATGGACTTTATCACGGACTTACCCATATCCAAAGGATATGATTCTATACATATATTTGACCGATTAACAAAAATGGCGCATTTTATAGCATGTCACAAAAAGATTGATGCAGAACAGATAGCGCAGTTAATCCTGAGGGAGGTGATATGATTCCGCAGAGTACCAAAGGACATTACCTCCAACAGAGGACCACAGTTCGCTTCTAAGTTTTGGAGGCGCCTGTTCTGTTTGTTGGGAATATGAACTAATTTGTCCTCAGCTTACCATCCTCAGTCAGATGGACAGAGTGAAAGGGTAAATCAAGTGTTAGAGCAATATTTAAGATGTACAATCAATTATCATCAAGACGATTGGGCCGACTTACTTCCGTTAGCAGAATTCGCTTACAATAACTCAGTTCATTTGTCTACTAAGAATACACCCTTCTTTGCAAATTATGGCTTCCACCTTTATTTCGACTTACAGACTCCTGCCCATTCCTCAGTTCCTTTAGCAGAAAGCATGGCTACTTATCTACAACAAATAAAGAAAACATTGGTTAGAGAATTGGAAATAGCTCAAGAACGTTATAAGACCAATGCGGACCAAAAACGCCAAGAAGGCCCAAAATTGAAAGTGGGCGACAAAGTCTGGCTTCTACAGCGCCATATTCATACCAATCGCCCTTCAAAAAAGTTGGACTATCAGAAACTAGGACCGTACACCATGGAAAAAAGAATCAACCCCGTAGCCTACCGATTGATATTGCCTCCTACATCTAAAATCCATAACACTTTTCATGTTTCCTTGCTCGAACCATACATAAACAACATGATTCCAGCCAGAGCGTTGGACCCACCGTCTCCTGTGGTTATAGAAGGCGAAAATTATTATGAAGTAAAAGAAATTATTGATGCAAAATGGATCTAAAAGAAACTACATTACTTAGTTGATTGGAAGGATTATGACATTAACAAACGTTCTTGGGAACCTGTCGAAAATGTGGCGCATGCAAGTGAAGCAGTCGAGGCCTTTCATCAACAATACCCTAATAAACCGAAGCCACGAACAAAGAAAAAAAAGAAGGGCTTTAAGGAAAAGATGGTGTAACAGCCAAGCCTCCGATCTGCAAACCCATGACACGAGCCCGTGACTCAGACCCGTAACACGAGCCTATGACCCAGACCTGGGGAGTCGACCCTGACCGAATTAGATAATAATTAGCAAACATTAGTTGATTAGCATAACGTATATAGTTATCGAATGAAATAAGCATAAAGCATGTAGTCATAAAATTGAATAGATAGAATTAAATAATCATGACAGTAGTAATTCATAACATATAAAAAGAACAATACAACCTCTTGTACAAACTAGTCTGTTTAACTTATCTAAATAAAGTCTTGTTGCTTCTTAAAAAACTACTTTTATTCTGTGTGTCTGTTACACAATGCAAAGGAGATACAGTGACTTTGTTTGATTTTAGTAGTAGTAACCTTGGATTAGAAGATGAAAAGGCATTAGTAAATGCAATCTGCAAGAATAATAATGGCAAGTGCGCTTTGTAAGAACACTATATTGATTCAAATAGTAAGTGGTAATATTCTAGGAGCAGGAAGGAAAGAAGCATTAGGAAGTCCACTTTGCAAGAACTATACATGAGGACAAAAGCATTTCGGGTTCTAAAACCCGAAATTAAAATTTGAAGACGAAATTGTTTTTGACCTATTTTACTTAAAAGACGAAATTATTTGATACTTTTTTTGAATAGACGAAATTATAAGGAACATATCTATATAAATTTTATTTGCTCTTCCTTATAAAAAATTTTAATTTTCTCTAATGAAGACGAAATAGGCCTTTTTCAAAAATCAATTTCGGTGCCATCACTAGCAAGAACATCAGGCTAACGCGTTTGCAAATTAAATATTTGAAATGCATTTAGCAAATGTAATTAGTAAGAACATGCTGACTTTTTTTTTAAATATTTTTAGATCGGGTCTAAGTATCATAGCTTTGAATTACAAGAAAAGTATTAACAAGTACACTTTACAAGAACATCATCATTTGATCGGGAAAGAAGCATTAATTGGTGCATTTTAAAGAAGCACCACGCTAACTTTTTTGAAATATAAGTGTTATAGTTTTGGATCACAAGGAGGAAAATTATTAGCAGACACACTTTGCAAGAAAACCACACTGATCTTTTTAGATTTAAGTGGCAATATTCTTTTATTGAAAGGGCATAATACAAATTAATACACTACCAATAATTCATACTATGCGTGTGTCACCTCTGTAGTTCGTAAGTTCTTAATAGAATTTTTTTTTTAGTATGATAGAGATCAATGCACTAATAATTCTAATTAATCCATATACTTTGTATGGGTGTCAGCTCTACAGTGGGAAGGCATAAGCAGATGCACTCTATAAGAATATTATGTCAACTCTCTTTAGATCTAAGTCTCGTAGTCTTGGATCAGAATATAGGAAAAGCATTAGCAAATGCATTCTATAAGAACACCATGCTGACTTTTTTAGAACTAAATGGCAATATTCTTGGATTGGAAGGATGATAAAATTAGTATACATGATAATTCATACTGTGTGTATCCCCTCTGTAGTTGGTTCTTAATAAATTTTTTTTTGTTACAGTACAATTATCAGTATACTTATCACTACAACAAATAAGTTCTTAATATACAAATCAATGCATTAGTTTAATTCTAATACATATACCATGCACGTGTGAAATTTTATAGTCAGATGCACCCTGTAAAAACACTATGCCGACTTTTTTGGATCCAAGTCTCATAGTTTTGGATCAGGAAAAGCATTAGCAGAGCACTTTATGTTATACTCTGGTCGCTGTATCAAGATCACAGAGTATAAATCAGTTATACACTGGGTTCTGTGTGTTTAAGCAGAAATTTCATTTTCGCTTATACTCATGCCACCCAGTGTATAACTATTCAAATCAATACATTAGGGTGATTCATAATTAACTTATTTCGAAAATAAGTGAGTACAAAATGTCCTATTTCTGTTTTGAATCAGAAAATGAAATAGGAGTTATCCGGAGATAAAATGAGTAGCTTTTTTTTTTGATGATGCATTGTTATCATACGATACTACCATAAAAAATAATAAAAACTACAAATTATTGCTTAAAAAAATTTTTTTTAATCCTTGAGTAATATTGCATAATTATAAAATAATATGCCTTACAAAAAAAGGCGTTTATTTTTGGTGCAGGGTGCACTGTGTGCGGGGTCCGGAATTCCAGGTCAGAAACGTCAGAGTGCTCGGGATCATGGTCGGCTTGATCGGAATTGATCAATTTTAATTGGGCCATAAAAATTTCGCCCACGTGATTATTGACCAATAAATGATCATGGTTTGGTGTAATGTAACATAACCAAGAAAATCCAATTAAAAACTAAATGATAATGATGCAACATCTTTCGATGTAAATGATTAAATACGGTAGAACAAATTTAGTGATATTTATCAACGGCATGATCTAATATCGATGCTATTGTGCAATTTATAATCTTGCTTTACAAGTCGTGGTTGGCTAACTGGTTTGTTATGATCACAAAATAACGCACATGAAAATGTCATCCAATCAGATCCTCGAATTCGGATACACCCTTTCAATTGGCACTTAACCATGTACTTCGTTTCACTACGTTCCTGGTATAAAAACGTCTCAAAACATCTCTTTTGTCAAAACAATTCTATTTCTCAAAAGTTTGCATAAGAAACCACTATTTTGAGCTAATAAAAAGTTTTCCTTAAATGAATTTGCTATATAATAATCTAACCTAAACCCTAACTGCGCACTCACCCTAACCCTAACATAAACGAACTTGAAAGAATTTGGTCTGATTACACAGCGGCGATAATCCTGACCACTATCTGTAGACAGTATAACATACTAATCTATTATGTCAAAATTACAAACTTAATTGTATTGGCTGGAGTATCATTCAGTCAATTTTTTATCAGGTGCTCCAGGAATTATGGAAATAGCCGACCGTTCAACATATCGAATTGACCGTGGTTTAAAATGAAAAGAAAGCTTAGTAAGAGCGTTAATTAAACAAAAACAGAACCAACCCAAAAGTTACAGTACTTACCCGAAAAACCAACCTAACTCGTATCTAATCGTCCTTTTTATTAAGCCTAACATTGGCTTCACGTGAAGTAACTGTCAACGCCATTATAACCCCCTTGTTACTAGCATATTCTAATACTAGCTACACAACTAACCCTAACCCAAAACATAAAGAAAACACACATAACCTAACACACGCCCAACTATACTAACCAACTAACTTAAAAGCAGATATACCTCTAACCTAACATAAAAGTGACTTTGTACAAGAAACACAATCAGTAAAACGATGGCTCCAAGAAACGATCAGGAGTTTCAAATAACTGATGATAACGATAGGGATAATTTGATAGATAAATTATGGAGAAAGGGCAAAATATATAAGTTAAGAAATATTTTAGAGAAATGNTGGTTGGCTAACTGGTTTGTTATGATCACAAAATAACGCACATGAAAATGTCATCCAATCAGATCCTCGAATTCGGATACACCCTTTCAATTGGCACTTAACCATGTACTTCGTTTCACTACGTTCCTGGTATAAAAACGTCTCAAAACATCTCTTTTGTCAAAACAATTCTATTTCTCAAAAGTTTGCATAAGAAACCACTATTTTGAGCTAATAAAAAGTTTTCCTTAAATGAATTTGCTATATAATAATCTAACCTAAACCCTAACTGCGCACTCACCCTAACCCTAACATAAACGAACTTGAAAGAATTTGGTCTGATTACACAGCGGCGATAATCCTGACCACTATCTGTAGACAGTATAACATACTAATCTATTATGTCAAAATTACAAACTTAATTGTATTGGCTGGAGTATCATTCAGTCAATTTTTTATCAGGTGCTCCAGGAATTATGGAAATAGCCGACCGTTCAACATATCGAATTGACCGTGGTTTAAAATGAAAAGAAAGCTTAGTAAGAGCGTTAATTAAACAAAAACAGAACCAACCCAAAAGTTACAGTACTTACCCGAAAAACCAACCTAACTCGTATCTAATCGTCCTTTTTATTAAGCCTAACATTGGCTTCACGTGAAGTAACTGTCAACGCCATTATAACCCCCTTGTTACTAGCATATTCTAATACTAGCTACACAACTAACCCTAACCCAAAACATAAAGAAAACACACATAACCTAACACACGCCCAACTATACTAACCAACTAACTTAAAAGCAGATATACCTCTAACCTAACATAAAAGTGACTTTGTACAAGAAACACAATCAGTAAAACGATGGCTCCAAGAAACGATCAGGAGTTTCAAATAACTGATGATAACGATAGGGATAATTTGATAGATAAATTATGGAGAAAGGGCAAAATATATAAGTTAAGAAATATTTTAGAGAAATGAGTAGAAACATACCCTAGCGAATGAGAAAACGAAAGAAAATGGAGTGTGATAAAAAAGTTAGGGCTTAATTTGATAAAAGATTTGAATTGCAGATGGACGCTATAAATTGAATAATAGAAACATGTATAGACGAGGGCAGCATAGTGGAACACGGGCTAGAAAAAATAGGGAATGACTTGTTTAATTTGTTAGATAAAGATTACATCAGGGATAAAAGAAATATTTTGATTTCGGAGAGGAAGTAAGAGAGTGAATGGAGGATAATCAATACTTCACCAAGAATTACAAAGAAAAGATAGACCCATGATAAGAACAAACGATTCCAAAATACGACGCCACCAATTAAACAAGAACTCCAACACCAGCAAAACGACGGCTCCAAAGGACGACAATACCAGCGAAAATACAGCTTTAAAATGCAGCAACAGCAAAACTAGGACTTCACAAAATGACGAACCAGCGAAACGACGGCTCCAAAATGCGACGGCACCACGAAACAATGACTCCAAAGAGCGACGACACCAGAGAAACGGCGGCTCCAAAAAATGACAATACCAAGAAAAAGACAGTTCCAAAAAGCGACCACCAAAGAACGATGGTACTAGTGAAACACAGTAAAAAAAAGTAAACGGATTAGTAAAAAAGTAAGGAAAATCAAAAAAAAAACTATACTTATCTTATAGATCTGTGTAACTGGGATGTAAACAAATCGTTTATTGGTCATTACTTGTGATGACGTTATACCCCGCACTCGAACCCCATACACGGTGCACCCCCGCATCAAAAATAATTATTCTACAAAAAAATTTTAAACAAACCACTAAAGAAAAGAACTAGAGAAAAAATCATAAGAATTGATGGTTTTTTCACGAATAGTAAGATATCAATCTAATTCAATTATTTGCAATAGTTTCAAAACTTCATTGATTTCTTTTTCGATAATAAGTAGTTTTATACTTCTAAAATACTATTGATAGCTTTAATATTTAACTGTCGTTCAGAATATAAGGCATTTTAAAATATATATATATGAAAAATATCAAGTTTCGAAAGAAAATTCACGATCATAAATAGTATTAATTATTAATGTTATTATATAAATAAGCTTACAAATCAAAATAAATAAGATTTATGAATCATTGATTTCGAAATAATTATATCACTAATTTAATTTGAAATCAGAAAACTGAACCTTAATTCTGAATCACCCTGTTAATGATATTTCTAATCACTCCACATACTTTTTGTTAATACAACTAGGTGATACAAATCAATGCACTAACAATATTACTAACTAATCCACATACTGTGTATGTATGTTATGTCAATTCTATAGTTGATAGATATACTCATAGTCTTAGATTTGAATGGGAAAAGTATTAGCGAATGCCTATTGTAAGAACATCATACTGAGTATTTTTTTTAACAATTAAATAATATAAGTACTGCCAAGGGAAATAAGGGTTCAGGCTTTTGATTAATAATGTACCAGATGGAACCCTTAAAAAAATTTCAAGGGTTTCGTCCAGTACATCATCTAATTGAAATCCCAAAGTCTCATTTTCTCTTGGCCGCACATATAATGAGTTTCAAATTAGCAAATAAATCGTGTATTTCAAAAATAGGTAGGATTTTTTCAATAATATTTTATTATGTTGAATTATAAATCGAAAAAATAAAATAAGATTCTAATTTTAAACTTAATGTAAATGATCTAATTAAATAAAATAATGAATAGTTTGGTTTATACATGTTAAGAAAATAAAAAAAAATAAAGTGCCGGAAAATTGAGTTACTTTGGGTATTGTTTGTTTGTAAATCTGGGTGAGTTAGGTGGGCCGATTCTAAACAAGTAACAGAATTAGTGAGTGGTTTGGGTTTTAATCAGCGAGTAGATTAGATTTTAGTCAACAGGTAAGCTGAATCTTAATATAAGAGCGAGTTGTTTTTAATTAATGAGTGGGTTAGGTGGTTAGTTTTTAATTAGCGGGTGGGTTGGGTGGTTAGTTCTTGACTATTGGAAGAGTAGGTTGAGTAATTAGTGAGAGGAGAGTTAGTTGGGTAATCAGCGAAAAGGTTGTTTGGGTAATTAGTAAAAGGGTTAGTTGGGTAATTAGTGGAAGGGTTGGTTAGATAATTAACGAGGTTTGGTTGGGTAATTAACAAAAAGGTTAGCTGGGTAATTAGCGAAAAGATTGTTGGGTAATTAGCGAGTAGATGTATTGAGTATTAAAGTTTTGGCGACGAATTTTTAAATTAAAAATCAATATGTATACATATAAAAATCTTCACATTTACAAATCTGATTTTTTATTAATTAAATTGCGACACTTTTACTTAGTAATTGTAGATCATTTTCTTTGATTGACTCGCGGATTATCAATTAATGCTTAAAACTGAATGAATAGTAGAATCTTGTGGAATAAGTAGTTTCATTAGATTTTTTTATTTTTATTTTAATTTTTTTTTTGGTTTGTTTTCTTTTTTTAACTTTTTTATCATTCCAGTGCCATTGGTTTTGGAGATTCCAGGCTTTTGTCGTTTCGGTGTTATGTTGTAATTTGTAGGTTTGTTAAAACCAAATAGGTAGTTGGGATCTTGTAAAATAAGTATTTTTGTCGTTAGATTTTTTTTTCTTTGCCAAAAACCGTAGAACTGGGAACTTGTAAGGTAATATATTCTTTATTTTAATTTTTTTTTGTTTTGTATTTTTTAGTTAACTGTCTTTTATCATTCTAGTGCTATTGATTTTGGAGATTCCAGGCATTTGTCGTTTCAGGCTTTCGTCATTTTGGTGTTATGGTTTCAATTCGTTTTTTTGGTTGCAGTTGTTGAATTTTTTTCTTCGCTTGTAAGGTAATGTTTTTCTTTATTATAATTTTTTTTTTGTTTTGTGTTCTTTAGTTAAATGTCTTTTATCATTCCAGTGCTATCAGTTTTGAAGATTCCAGGCTTTCATCATTTTGGTGTTTATGTTTCAATTCTTGCAGTCATTGGATTTTTTTTTCGCTAAAAACTGTAGAAATAGGAACTTGTAAGGTAATGTTTTTCTTTTTTTTTGTTTTGTGTTCTTTACCAATACTGTCAGTTTTGGATATTCCAGGCTTTCATTGTTTCGATATTAGGTTTCAATTCGTCTTTTTGGTTGGGTCATTGGATTTTTTTTTTTTAGCTAAAAACTGTAGAACTGAGGACTTGTAAGAGTCTTGTAAGATAATTTTTTTCTTTATTTTATTTATTTATTTTTTTTTTGGTTAGTTTTTTCTTTTTTTAACTTTTTTTTTCTAAGCTTTCACTATTCCAGTACTATCAGTTTTGGAGTTCTAGGCTTTTGTCATTTCGGTGCCATTATTTGTGAAAAATTCTAGAGTTTTATCATTTTGATATTGTGGTTTTAATTCGTCCTTTTGGTTGTGCTAGTAATATTAAGTTTTTTTTCTTTTGTGGTGATTCTAGTCTTTCATCGTTTTGATGTTATTAGTGGTTTCAATTCGCCAATATGTGAGAAGATTCTCTTTTATATATATATATATATATATTAAGAGTATGGTGCAAATTTATATATATATATATATCAAGAGCATGGTACAATTTTTTTTATATATATATATTAAAAGTGTGGCGCAAATTTTTTTTTTATATATATTAAGAGCGTGCCGTAAATTTTTTTTTTTAAAAGCATAGTGCGAATTTTTTTTTTAAATAAATAAGATTTTTTTTTATTTTATAAGAGCATGAATTTTTTTTTATTATATAAGAGTACAAATTTTTTTTTATTATACAAAATTTTTTTTTATTATATAAGTGTACGAATTTTTTTTTAAGAGTACAAGATTTTTTTATTTTTTGTTAGCCCATTATGTAATAATATTGTAATTAATAAAATTTAATTTGTTATCATTATGAAATAATGTTGTAACTGTTTTTAATTGGGTTCGATCTAAAAAAAATTTTGATTGGATCTGAACTATATTAATTTTTTATAGGTTCATTATACATAAGGATGGTTATCACGTGAAAAGTTTTCATTGGTTGGTTGCAGAGTTATCATAGTGACAGGCCACTTAAACTAATGCCCAAATTTTTATATAAATTTACAAAGAATTTTATATAATTGTGAAATGTAAATTGCTTATAACTTATGATCTACTAGACTGAATTTAATATTTTTACCATTATTAGAACACATTGATAGTGGCTACAATTTTTATCGATTCAAAATAATTTTAGAAATTTCAATTTTATATTTTAAAAATTGTAATAAATTTTATTTAAAATTATACTTATTTAATTGAATATTTTTAACTATAACTAGTAGTAACCTTTGTGTAATTAAAAAATTTAATTTATTTAATTTTTTTCTTTAACAATCATGCTTTTATTAACTAGAAAGAATGCATAACTTTGTACACAAAATTTCAGTTTATTGCTACTACCGAAATTTCTCCTTTCTCTAATAAAAACTTACTTACGCTATTTAATGTCCGCTAAGTATGATTTGCCACAACAACAATTTTTCTCCTACAGGGGCATGCAACTCTCTGCATGTGCTCACTGTGATCACTAATTGGCTGCTATTAGCCTTGTCAAGATTGCTAATTCCTTTAAATTCTCCTCACCTAGCTTCAATAGTAGAGTGATTTCAATTCAAAAACAAAAAAAAAAGGTACAAACAAGAATTTAAAAGGGAAAATGAAAAAAAAGGAAGTGGAACTACAAAACCTTAGTGAAATACCAAATACAACAAAAAGATGAGAAGAAAGATGAGAAAGACAAAAAAAAACTAATCTATAACAAACACATAAAAGAAATGTGTGAACATAAAAATTATATAATACTGTATAGAAACTCTACCAAAGTATTATATATAAACTATATAGCAGAGAAATAAATATACACTAACAAACTATGCCTAATTTTAAAAAAAAAAGAAATTTCTACGAATATTTCAAAAAAATCTCTAACACGTCATTCACTGTTTACATTGTAGCAAAATGATCACTCGTGATGTCGACTCCAATTAGGTAGGCACAATCCCGATTTGGAAGAAGTAAACACTGCTGATCTTCTAAAGGGTATAAGCTAGATTTCCTACTTTTTAGCGAAATTTCGAAAAAACCAAAAGAGAGTACCAAAAGTACCAACTTGTAAAGGACTAAAGGAGTATATGCTATACAAAATATTATATTCAACCAAAAGTTTGCTTCTACTAATGTTTTCATTCCTTTTGACAAAAACTTTAGAGTTTTCAGCTCTATTACATCTTCTATAATACTAGAGTCTTCTACCGGGGAGTCAAACCCAAAAGGAGAACTCTTTTTCAGCTCTATTTCAATTATCTTAACATTTGATCTGGAACTCTGGTTCCTAGTTGCTCCAGGGTAAAGTTTTGTTGTGTATAAGTATAATAATTGTATAGTTGTCATAGGTCAGTAGTTATGAAAAACTTGGTATGAAGGATCATTAGAAAAAGTGATTATTATTACTATTCTTCAATCCAATTTAATTTATTTAATAAATCTTTAATTTATTAAAATTTTATATTAATACCGGGAAAAAGGATCTTAGCGGTGACTGACCAGGAAACTGGACAGGCAAGAGCCTCTATGGCAAAAAGGGGCCCACCAACCTGGCCACCGGAGTCGTACCGGAGGAAAAGGTCATGTGTTATAGAAGCATGAACCAAGAAAAGGGAGACCTTAGGCACTTAAAGCCTGGCAGACCGATCCTTCCGGGCCAACTGGATTGGTAGTCTGGGATAAGGATCCAAAGAGTGACTGACCAGGTACTGGGGTCTAGTGAACTTCACAAGGGCAGACAGAACTAATCGGCCAATAAGAGGAGGAAACATGGAGGCGTGTACATGTCAAGACCCAATGGAGTTCTGGGCATACCCATATGGGAGTCTTCAGATGCTAAGAGAATTTGGAACCACCAATACGGGTATATGCTGGTATAAGTGCATGCAGTAGTGATCGGGTTCTCCCTAGCCTCATGATGCCATCCAACTATATTCGGCACTGGAAGCATTTGCGAAAGCCCAGGTTCTTGCCACTATAGTGGGAAGTACAGTTGTTCGCACTTTCCAAATTCAGAACGCTAAATCCTGGGTCCTCAAGTTGCAGGAAACCGGCTGGTTGCGGCAGCATGCAGGATTGAGATAAGTGGTAGAGGCAGCTGCATGGCTTGAGATACGAACCCCCGAGAAGTACGCTAGTAAGAAATTTTCTGGGTAACCAGATTTTGGGTACACCAACTTGGAAGCATAAAGCGCCTACCTGGCAACACACACCAAATTGGAAGTGATAAATTAGGAAATGTGGGTAAAGTGGCGGACATGTAGATGCTGATTGTTGGTTGAAAAGGAACGTACAAATCCAGGTCAACTATATAAATGGGAATATGGAAGGCTCTGTTGGGTTTTAGCTGTGGATAAAAGGTTTTATAGCCTGAAGTCCTAGTTTTAATACTTGTATATAATATGTATGTATAAAAGGCACCGCCATATGTCAATTTGCTTATATTAATTTAATAAATTATATATAATCATGATAATTATTTATTTTTATAAAATGTTTTTTATTGTTCACATAACACTTTATTAAAGTCTCTTATTATTTGATCAGCTTTGTACAACTATACACAATCGTACACTAAATTATGATATATAACATACTTTGTATTACTTTGCTTATGCTCAACAACGTTAACAAGGCTCGCTTCACTCACTCTGTATCACTTTGCTATGGCTATTGCCTCTGCTTTGTTCTTTTTCTCTAAGCATTGTGCCATTTAACTAATCTAGAACCTCAAACAATCCTAAAGTAGATAGATAGAAGGGTAAAAAGTGTGTAGAATTTTTTGGGCCAAACTCATTTAAATTCTGGTCAAAATTAAAAATAAATTTTAATTTTAACCAGAATTAAGGTGAATTTGGTTCAAAATCTACCCACTTTTTACTCTATTATCTACTATTGAATTGTCTGGAGTCCTACTAACCCTAACTCTAAACTAATTCTAATACTACTAAATTTAATAACAACATCATAAGAACCAACGCTTAGTACTAACACAAGTACTATTGGCTTAATCAGCATAATGAAATAAAAAACAAAACACAAACATTATCAAACCAAAATTATTCTAATATTAGCACCAAAAAAATGACATGTGATAGCTTTACTTAGTACCTAAAAAAAGTAGTTAGTACATATACAAATACAATATCAAAACAGATGAAAACACAACTATACAAATAAAATTATATTCCTGGTATATTAGTTTGAAAATCTAAAAAAGTGACATGTAATAACTTTAAAGAACCTGAAAAATAATACATGATGACCTAAAAAAAGTCATATATGATAACTCAAAAAAACCTAAAAAAATAATACACAATAACTCTAAAAAACCCAAAAAAATAACACATGATGACTTCAAAGAACCCAAAAAAAGCAACATATAACAACTCTAAAGAACCTAAAATAAGTGATACATAACAACTTTACCCAATATCTGAATAAAGCAGTTAGTACATTATAAACACAATGATGAAACTGATGAAATAATGACACAGCTATATATTCAAAACTATGTCTCTGGTATCATTCTAAGAAACCAAAAAAGCAACATGTAACAACTCTAAAAAACCCAAAATAAGATACATGCAATGACTATACCCAATACCTAAAAAAAGCAGTTAGTACATATATAAACACAATGCTAATACACAACTATATACATTACTGTTAGTTATTCTAAATCCCATTGTAATTAAAGAACCCAATTCTGACTTACTAACAAATAAACCTAGAGGTAAGTAAAACTACTAGGGTCACCTTATAGTTATACAAGTTTGATAGATATACAAAACTGTCATCTTATATAAAACATATTCGAATAATAGAAGTTTTTGTAATAGATTTTTTGACATGACTTAGCTACCAAAGTATAATATATTTTTTGAAGCTTAAAATATATAGAGGTAAGTAGCTATTTATACAAAAGCTTTATAGCTATTTTGTTTTAATATTAAAAACTAAATTATACTTAAACATAAAGATAAGATGGAAGGAATAAAAGTAAAATGTTAGTGTACACATATATGATTTAATATTACAGCTCATAAGTATATTAAAATAACTTGTACCTAATATAAACTGTTCTTAATTATCGAATTGTAAAATTTATATTCTAATCTTTCAGAAACAAACTTACGAGTTTGAATATTAAATATCTTAGTAGCTCAATATTTCGCAATAAAATAAGACATAAATAGTCTTAAAAATTGATATCGGCATTGAATTAGAATTAAATATAAATAAATATAAGGCCTTCGTTTATCCTTAAATATCTATTGATATGGGGCAACAAATAATTATATTAACATAGAATAGGAATTAAAAGCATTCATTTCTACAAAATCTTGTTGAAATGAGTTGGCTGTTGTTATCAAAACAGATTATAATTAAGGTTTCATTTATATTAGGTACATGTTAGTTAAAAGCTAGCAAGACTTATTTTCGATATTATATTTAGAAAATAATCTTTATTCAATGCATTATATTTGTGAAGACCAAATAATATAATTAACTAATTTCATATTATTATTTTAGAAACATGGAATCTTATCAGAAAAAGTAATAAACAAACAACCAACCAAACATTTAAAGTACAAGGAAAGTTCTGAAGATGAAGCCTTACAACAGCTTTATCGACTCTATTCTGATCTTAATGGTCAAAGTGTATAGTTTTTCCCTACACTTAAAAAATCTGCTAAAGGTCATATTTTATACAAAAAATCTGAAAAGCATACATATGTGTATGACATGATTACACAAAAACGATTTTTCTTTTTCAACTTGGATAAAAGCACTTAGTAGCAAATGTTTTTTTAATGGCAAAAAATTGGCATTAGCCACTATATTTTTAAAACCCAATTGCAATAAAGAAAACATTAGACAAATTATAAAAGGAGAAAACTATACTTCTTATTTTAAAAGTAATGAATTTATCACTTTACTTTCTATTAAGAATGTTTTAACAACAATGATATATAATAATGTGGAATTGACAGATATGACTTTAGTAGAAAGTGAAAGATTTCTGTATCTTGTTCTTTTTGATACAAATATAAAAAAGGAACTTTATATCAAACAAATACTTTATAAATACCAAGAACCTATTAAGTGTTCTATTCTTATAAATGGATTAGAAATAAAAAATAATTATTTAGAAAAGAATAATCTTAACCATAGAATCTCTATAATTGATGATGTTCTTTTAATTGTGCAATTTTTTAAAAAAGCACATGTTTGTTTAGGGCAGTTTACTAAAGATAAATATGTTAATATATTTTTAAATGATAAAGCATTTTTTTTAAAATTTCCTTTGGGTTTTCATTACTGAAGATCACAATTAGTGATCTTTTATTAAGGTTATAAGTTTTTACTAATTACATTATTTGTAATACATTCTTTACAGTATAGGGCTAGTTGCACAACCTAATTCTATATTCAGTTACCCAGATTTTCTCATTTAGTTACTCAGCCCACTGGCGGTGTTATCAGTTTTCCAACTTCCAGGTCCTTTGGTCGTTCGTACTAATACATTAGGCAGGGGAGAGGCACTCTCAGTTTTTTCTTCCTTTGGTTTTCCCAAAGTTTCAGTCTCCTTCCATTTCAGTGTGTAGGACTGGGCCATTCTGAGTTCATCTGAGATCCCTTTCCTTTATTGAGTTAGTATGCCTTGCCCTTTTATCATATTACTATTCAACCGGAATTCCACTAGAAGTATCCTTTTATATCATTTTCCATTTAACCAGAATTCTACCAGAAGTATTTTTTTGTTCAACTGGAATTCCGCCAAAAGTATTCATCATTTCCTTATTTAGGGAACATTTAAAGCATTGTGCATCATATGTTTTTGACTATTTAGTTAAAGTTAGGGTAAAGGTTAGTTCGGGGTTAGGATTAGAGCTAAAATCACCTTCCCGACATTTTTTATTAGTGCATCAATATAGGTTTAAGCATTAGTTTTCTTGTATTCTTCGTTTTCTCACTTTTTTTTCTTCTTTTTTTTCTTTGTCGGGCTGATCCGTGTCGATCAAAACAAACAATTTGATTGGCCTTATATCACGTGATTGAACAACGCTTTAAACGACCCTCTTATTTAGCACAAACTGCGCATTAATATGGTTAATTAACCAATCGCGGTCCTGGCATCCTAGTTTAGCCTATCCATCTTGTAATCGAATATAGTTTTTTCTTTGTCCACTAGTAGGGGTTGAACCAGTGACCTTATGTTTGGTGATCTGGAAGCATAACCACTTACACTATTAGACCACAAGTCACATAATAATGCATTTTAATAACAATATTGCAATATATTTAGGTTTTGAACAGGCTACTTATTTGCGAGGTAATCATCTGTATTTAAATTTTCTTGGACCAAAAAATGGTCACAAGATTATTGCAAATTTAGAAAATAAGGGATTTGATAATGAAGCTTATCATAAAGTTGATTGCTCTCTTCTTGTGCTAAATAGTAATATATGTACAAATTGCAAGATATTTGTGAAATACACTTCATCAAATTGAAAAAAGATATATGAATGATATTTAATCTGTTAAGATATCATACACATTTAGAGAACTTTTAGCTGAAATGGCTCAAAAATCATGAAATGTACTTATTTTTAATTTAATAGATATCAGGCAGGACTGCCTGATAACTAGTTTATTTGGTCAAGGATTTAAGATCAGACTAAAAAATTGAATTTCAAAGGAATTCAACTTTTTAGACTAATCTTAAATCTTTTGACCAAATAATTAAGTTATAAAGCATCTGCATGACTGATAACAGATTTATCTGGTAATTTATAACAATAGTCTGCCTAATAACAATTTTATTATTCGGCAATAATAAATTTATTTAGTAAACGAATTATAGTAAGCTGCTAAAGCTGCTAGATAAACTGTATTTATTAAATAAATACCTTTTATTTTAAACAATTTTTATTTTTATTTTAGACAATTTAGTCCCAAAAAGAGTTAATTGATGATCTTTGTGATCATTTGAAGTTAAAATTTGAAGCCAAAAAAGAACATGTTGTATCAGAACCCTTAACTAATACAGTCAACCCTCCATAAATGCAACTCGTAGGGACAAGCCTACAACGTGCATTTAGGGAGGTTTGCATTTAGAGTGAGCCAATTAAATTGCAGTTTTAAAAATTTGATAATCAAGTTTGTGTAACTTCTACCAAAACTGTATAAATTATCTTAAATACTAAAATTTGATTGGCTACGTGCATTTAGGGAGGTTAGTGTATTTTAAATTTTTTTATTATAGGACTTTTATAGTATCAATATAGTAATAAGTATGTTGGATATGTTGACTTTGAGGAAGAAAATACTAAATATAAAAAATTTTGCAAGCAATGTTTTCAAGACATTCAAGATATGAATGACCATATGAAATATGATAATAAAAAGGATTGTAAGCAAGCTTTAGCTACTTAAGTATACCAAATCGTATGGCATTCAGTATCCCATTCGTTTAATTTTCCAATAGCCTATTTGGAATTGAAACAATAATAGTTACACTCTTAATACAATACTTTTTCACCTGGCTACCAAGCTTGAATGTATTGCAATTCATATATATAGTTTCATACGTGATAGTGCAGATGAAAACTTAAGGCATATTAAAAGCTTTGATTAGTTTGTGACAATTTGGAAAGTAAATGATGAAGTGGAAATTTAATTGTCAAACAAACCAGAAAAAAAATTATCGACTAGCTAAGATAATTTTTTTTAACTTGAAATATACAAAATTTATAATTCAGCCTTTAAATAGCATACAAACTTATAATGTTTCATATTTAGCTCTTCAACCTCCAATGCCAACAAAAACTACTTGAAATATCAATAATCAATATGAAGTTCGAAATACAAATAACAATGAATAGTATCCTGGTAAAATAATCAGTAAAATCTTAATAGATAATTATTTAGATGTCGAGTTTATGATTAAAATAACTAAAAAAGTTGAAATTTATATATGGAAATCACTATTTGTCCTGCAATGATGAATATAAACATTGTATATCATATCTTGCTATTAATTCTGTAACTGGCAAAACATGGTTTTTCTAAACGATTCAACACATGTCTTTAAAAAGTTAAGTATAATGTTTCTAAAAGTTATACTAGTAGTAACGAAGACAAAAGTGTAAAAAAAATAATGTTTAATAGGTGGGAGATTAGTTGACAACATTTTCAAGGTGTATATCATCACACAACAAAACATATGATAGCAAAGGCTACCAAGTTGACTAAGCAACACATATGGCTTACTCCTTGGAGCAAAATGAGAGTAGATTTTGTAGAGCATACATTATCATTCGATATTAAAAAAGCAATGGAAAACATTTCAGAGTTAAGCCATATTTTCCAAGGCACTCAAATATACAATCAAATTTTTGTTTAATATAAATTAAGATTTCTTTCTTCAACTTAATAAATATCTATTCAAAAAACTAAGTACCGTATTTACCCAACCCAGGTATTTCCCTAGACGTGTAGAGAATATATTGTTATAAATACAAATATATTTTATAATGTTTTTTCTCGGGTACAAAAACATAATAGTGTCATATTTAGGTATCTGGGTATGAGTTAAAAATTGGCTATCAAAATTGTTACAGAATACATTGCACAAGTCTACATCTTGGGTAAATATAGTACTTCGGATTTGAAGTAGCCCAGTATTTTAAAATAAATTTTATTTGATTTGAAATTTTATATTATTTAATATTCAAAATTTAACATATTGTTGTACTATCATTAGTTATTTATTTACTATACATATATGTTTAAGATATTATACATAGCAGAAAATTATTTCTTCATGTAATGATTCACATTTGAATGCTTTGAAGAAAATAAAATAGTGGTTTATTCAAGGCGATAAACAAAAAAAATTCAAGTCAATGGTTTTCCACATAGTGCCAATTTGATTTAATCTTATTAATATTAATGGATTTCTTGAAATCATAAAATATATTCTTAATATGGGTGTGGCGACTTAGGGAAGTTGGTAAGTTGTTACCCCCAAGTGGCAGGTCTAGGGTTCAAATCCCACTGGTGACGCTTTGGAAAAATAGACCTGTGTTACGGTAACCGTTTCCTGTTGATCGGTTGGGTATATTACCTGTAGTCCTTGGTTACCATCTCGAATGGAGCTTTCGGGCGAAGTTGTGTCCAGTGACACAGACAAATCCAAGGAACCAGGGAAATAGAAACCCATTTGGAAAGTCCCGAGTAAGGAGGTAGCAACGATCTTTGACAGTGCTACCAGAACCAGAATATCGGAAACCGGAGCTAGAGAACTGGACGATATGACCTTCGGAGGAGAGGGTCCACCAACCTGGCCGCCGGAGTCGTACCGGAGGAAAAGGACCTATGTTCTGGAATTAGGTACCAGGGGAAGAAAAACCATAGTAGCACCTAATGCTGGGTAGATCAACCCTTCCGGGCCAACTGGTTTGGAAGTTTGGGGCACCCGGTGATGGACCGGTAGGAAAGTAATGGTGGGTACCGGGGTCGGTGT